>JAULBW010005301.1:0-126661 GCA_032358265.1 Vaucheria bursata | reverse complement strand
CTAAATTGTGTTGATAGAAGTGAGATAACTTCATCAACACAACAAAATATCACTTACTGAAACTTGTTTTCATAATCTAAACTGGAACTTGTTCTCATAGTCAGAACTGAAGCTTTAACATAGCATTAGGAGAAACGTACCACAGCTACAGAATAGAATTAACTTTCTTAGAGGTTAATTCCTAACAATAAGCTATACAATCTTTGTATTATAGAAACTTTTCCTATAATTTTAACATATATAATACAATGTCACTTTATAAGTTATGAAACTGTACATAAGCTATACAATCTTTGTAGGTAAAATGGTTATTTGCCTTGCTATCTTTTAAAATAGACTTAATGTGTTTTATGATGAAACTACATTAAATCTAACTCTCAAAGAAAACTAGAAAATCATTACCTTTTAAAGTAATAAAACTAAAGAAAGGCCAAAAACTCTTGAATGTTGCTTAATCAATTAATCCTCTCACAGCTGATGCAAATTCTAAGTATATTCAAAGTATCAAATGGCAGTTCATGTGCAAACTGTGATATGTCGTAATTTTCCTAATTTATCAAGATGCTGTTATAGATATGACAATGTAGCACCATGAATTCAAAAGTTCCATTCTAACTGGTGGCTTGTGAAATATAAATGAAGGTCAATGTCAGAAACTTATAAAAGCCTTCAGTCATTAGTTTGCTTTCACTAGCACCATTACTGATTAAATGTAGTGTCCTCTAGTATTCAAGATTAAGCTTAGGGTATTTAGTTCTGTTGCTGTTCCAACTGTAAATCCTATTATTATTGCATTTAATATTTAAACTCATGTAATTTGTTATTTAATCATAATGCTCTTCATCCAAATCATTGTTTTCCAACTAAGCTTTCCCTAGATATCAACTTTGCCTAATAATATAATTTTTTAAGTGCTAACTTGATTTAGCAATAAAGAATCTCCTAACTAGTCTGCCTTGGTTTGATTGAGTGGATATAGTAAAATTTGTCTTGTCAAGTGCCAAGATGCTAAATGACAAATCCTCGACAGAGTAAGAGATTTTTATAAAACAGTTTATGATTATCTGTATTATTTGCCATATCTTAGAAGAAGGTACATTGCCATAATTTAATTTGTTTGATAATTCTATACATTATAAAATTTTAAAAATTTACCTATTGGCTTTACAAATAGTGCTATATGCAAGGCTGATACTGGCCAAAGTAGAAAACTATTTTTGCTGGAACACTGCAGTACCACAAAGAGCTGAATTATTGATGAGCACGAATCTATACTTCCTTGCCAAATAAGTTAATTTATTGCATGTTACTCTTGAAATGAAAAAATGTAGGAAGGGCCTAATGCAGAGATTGAAAATGAATATAAGCATTCCTCTGTATTACCGGACAATGTTTTTAGAAAACCTGTAAAATGCATATCTAAACCAATGCTCTATTCTGCTATAAAAATTTTTTTATTATGCGACTAAGAATTCTGCGATGCTACATAGTGCGGAATCTAGACTGAGATCTAATCTTCACTTATTAAATGTCAAAATTCGATACATAAAAATTTATTTAAAATTCGGTGTAACAGATATAACTGGATGCGTTAAGGGTTATTTTATACAAATAATGGCGTTGAACAGCGCATAAATTTTACGTTACACAAAATAACATTTTGAACTTATTACTTAGAGCTACTGCCCTACGTTTCAGCGGTCCTTACCGGATGGGCTCGACGCAAACTTGTCGCTAGAAAAAACTGATAGAGGGCATCATGTCTCATTTTCCGCGCTTATACTTGTCTACGTACTTTAACATTGCAGGCGTTCTTCGAACGTCAGCTTGTTTCTGCGATTGCTGGCGCTGGTAATCTGTCAGACTCACAGAGTTTAAGACTAGCCGATTTATCCTTCTATCCACCATTTCGTTGTTAGAGAGATTTAATTCTGTTATGGGAATGCAGAATTCTGCTTCACCACACAAGAATAAAACTAGGAAGTCAACGTCATCCTCAAAACTAATCCGCAATAGACGCGAAGAACATAATAGATGGATTAAACTTCAAACAAGTGGTGATTTGCCTTCTCCTCGATCTGGTCATGATGTCACCATTGTAGGTAACAAAGTTTATCTGTTTGGAGGCTGTGGAGGCGAGCACGATTCGATTAATTGTCTGAACGATATGTTTGCATTCGATCTCGACCTTCATCGCTGGGAGAGCGTTGAATATAAAGGAGACGTCATTCCCAGCCCACGTGCTAGCTTCGGTATGTGCACTGGACTCACGCCAACTGAGGTTATTGTGGCTGGTGGAACTGGAGTCGAAATGGATAGCTTACGCTCAGACATACTGATATTTAACACTAAATCGAAAGAATGGATAAAAGTTACTGGCGACAGTATTGACATAGCAAGTCGCTTCTATGGTCAAACAGTCTGTCGCTATGAAAACGTACTTTTGCTCTTCGGTGGGAGCACTGGACTGCACTATACGAATGATCTTTTTGAGTACAATATTACAACTTTTTGTTGGAGGAAACTTAATACAAGTGGAAAACGACCGAGTCCTCGATACAAACATCAATCTGTCGTTGTTGGTGACAGGATGTACGTCATTGGAGGGGGATGTTTTAAACCAGAACAGAGCTCAATCGACCTTTACTGTTTAGACTTGAAAACATTGATTTGGGATGAACCAAATATGAATGGCAGAATACCACGAGCGCGAGTTGCTCATTCGTGTTGCTTTGATAATGAAGCCAAAACAATTTATCTTTGGGGAGGGTTTACTGGGGAGCTATCTCGTTTGCAAGATTTTTTTGTTTACAATACCACTGAAGAAGAGTGGACAGAAATTAAGGTAATATAGCGAAACAATAAAACTTGCTAATTTTAGTCTACCGCGAGATGAAATAAAGCATGATTTCATTTTCTATCTAAAACATGAGTATTGATTCAATAGTATTCTTTTCGGATTTATCTCAAATAACACGCTCAATTTTAGGGCTGTAAATTGAGGGTTTACTTAGCAATACAGGCTATTTAGACACCATATTTCCTAATTCTGCAAAAAATTTCATTCAGCTTTGCGACTAAGAAATTCATTTGAATTAAAGTCCAATATCCATTGCAACTACTTCTACAAAATCCATTGGTATTTTATTAAAAAAAAATACTACCAACACAATTATATAGCTTTCAGAAAAAGTCGTAATATTTACAAGAGTTTCCTCGATGGATATGTCTCCATTTCTAAAAATACAATATTCTTTGAAAGTTGTACTGCTGTCCTACTGCATAGACAGTATCTTCACTCGTTGTCTAGTGGGTATCCATAAAGTGATATAATAATATTTACTTTGACTCGCTGTTACTGTTTGGGGTTTACATTACTACCCCCTCCCCCACACACAACTCACATTGGGTCTTTCATCCCTATTGCTCGATTGTAAAACATGCGTATTATATTTTTATCTCAAATATTAATAATTACTAATGAAATTGTTTTCATAAAGATTATTTTGTAGATGGATTCATTTCATATCAGAATACAATTGATCAATGTTATATTTGTCCTCTATAACCAAATATTCGATTATGTAATGAAATCTAAGACAAGGCTATATGCCAGAATAACTCGAATGCAATAATTATTTTGATTAACTGTAAATACAATGAACTGACCTGAAGGCGAGCTGTTATTAAAAAATATTGGATTACCTCCTTTGTTGGGGGTAATTTACGTACGTGACCAGTTTAGAATGAGTAAACATGCGTATCATTTTATGCTAATTTTTCTGTATAATATATTAGCCTATATTGTGTATGATGTTTTATTTTATTTTACAACCAAAAAAGGTACGCATTTTTAAATAAATGCACATTACAACAACGCTCATTTGAAAGTTATACTATACTGTAAGTATGTATTCAATTTTTTAAATCAGCACTCAAGATTAGAATTTTATTTGGAAAATTCTTTTATATTTTATATGAAAATCAAGTTCATTTGAATAATTGCATAAACTGCATGCTACTTTTTAATTATTTTTTGTTCTTATGCAATTTTATATCATTATAGACATCTACATTTAGAAATATTTCAATTCGCTGATTATATTTTATTAGGTCAATTAAGTTTTGTTTGAAATTATCTTATTGCGCACAAATAATGTATACATCAGAAAATTATATTTTTGTGATGGTCAGTACTTGACCATATTGTTTAGAAATATGAAATTCTTGAGATATTTTTTAATCAAAGCCATTTTAAATTAATTACATACCAATGGAGCCACATCAGGATGGATGGGTTATATAGACTTATTATGAAAGATTTTATTGTATCTGTATTTTTAGGAAGTGGTAATTAAGTCAAATTTGGACATACTGTTAAAATCACTATGTAATTAAAATCAGTGCTAGAAGTAGGTGTTTAACCAACGAGCCTTTTAACCTCCTCTGCATAAAATTTAAAAAAATTTTCAGTTCGTCTAATAGAGATGAACAAATTCAAGATTACGGAGATTAAGTAAAAAATTTGATGCTAATCTATACCTATTCGGCAATGAAGAGGTTTCCAAGTAAATTGGCATCAAGTTAACTGTGGTAGCTTATGGAGTTTTCAGCCAAGTTTAAACAATACCTTTCCTATAGAAAAGACTCTATCCAATAAATATTTTTCAAACTTGAAATCTTTTATATTCAACTTAGAAGTTTCAAATTCTTCAACTTGAATGTCATGCTCCAACCTTAATTTTATATGCAACTTGAACTTCAAGTTTTTGTGAAAATACAATTGATTTTTTAAAACTAGGTACCTTCCTCTGATACTTTTACTAACAACGGTGGTGTGGTAGTTCAACAAACTACTCCATATGCTCGAGCGTTTCATTCTGCAGTGTTTTATGAAGGAGCATTGTATGTTTTTAGCGGAGCAAATGGAGATGTCCGATATAATGATGTATGGCGTTATACTGTGAGATCAACACCGCCTAAATTAGGCATATTGGCTGCAAGGTAAAATGTCATTAATTTTTTCTTAGATTTTCAATTTACTAAGAATACTTGAATCCTTCTTAAACTCTACTTTCTGCTGGTCTTTGATAAAAATAAATTGCAATGTCATTAACATATCTTTTTAGCCATTTTAATATGAAAAATACTTCTGTAAATTATTAATAATAACAATGTCATCGATACTATACATATTGCTTTATCAGAGAGCACCTTTGGCCTCATAAAAAGACTCAAATAGTTTTTGCAGGAAAACGACACATTAGTCGTTAAATGATTATTCAATAAATTTTCATGGCTCCATTCAATATGGTTGGCTTTCCAAATTTGGAAGGGTTTGAAATAATGAGAAATCCATTAAATTTTAAAAGTTTTTAATTCTAGGTCGTTGTTACATACTAGAAGTGGAGTCCAGCTAATGATGGCTCTAGAAACATTACTGCCTGATGAAATTTTACACGGAGTCTTAAACATGAACGATCACGCCAGATATTTAACTTAGAGAACCATGTGTAACAATACTTCATTAATAATATTTATATCGAGAAGTACACGACAAAATGTATATAGCAATATTAAAAAGGATGTGCCTTAAGCATGTAAGCCTTGGGATTATTAGAGCAATTTTACACTATTATTTTAGATTTCAAATGTACTATTTTCATTGCAGTTACTGTGTTCGATCAGCATTTCTGTTTGTAATATTCATGACAAATAGCTCATGAAATTTACCTCGAATATTACACACAAAGTTATATTTGAAACATTTTAGGATGTCAATTATATCCATTTTTTTGTATATTTGATATACTGTAGGGTAAAATTGAAGTCTTTAAAAATGACTCACCTTTATTCAATATTTGCTGTGCATTTCAGTATAATTTTCCTTCCATTGAAAAAAAATAAATCCAACAAAGCATCATTGCTATCTCATGTAAAAAAGTCACTTTTTCAAATGCGATCGTCTAGACTCATTCAAGTAAAGTTATTTATGGCCCTATCAAAATATTTTGTTGATTTCTTCTAAAATTATTTGCAACGCATAAAAAGCTCTAATAAGAACTCTTAATAAAATCTGCACAGAAAAATTTAGAAAAGTGGAAAAATAAAACTGGAAAGTTCAAATATTTGCAATGGACGTTCATTTTTTTTTGTGGCTCGAAGTAAAACTTTAGCCTACTCGTCTCCACGATTCACTTGGCCGGCAATACGATCCAAATCTTGCTGTCCTTCTCTGGTCACCCTGCGGCCTCCTGCCTTGTTCTTTTCAACAACCTGCAGATTAAAATCAGTAAGCGTCGGATATAGCAAATGCTGAATATTACGAATTAATTCGATGGTTCCAACAAATAGTTATTAAAAACAATCTAGCTTTACAAATCCCATAAATAATTACTTATTCTATATTGATTTCTTATCAGCAAATAGATATTGAATATCATAGTTGCTTTATTCAGTTTGCTAATTTTGAAAATTGTTTATTTTCATCTGACCAACCAAATCAGCACTTTATATCTAATGAATGTATTCTTCAATTTATTAGCTTAGCTGCATATTAAACTCATAGAGGTTTGGCCCTAAGGCGGACTTAATACGCTATGACTTTTGCCCGAATATTTTGAATTTTGGGGGAGGAGGGGAGATTTTAAATTCTGCTACGCACAAAATATTCATGAAAAACAGTAACTGTTCCTAAAATTGACTTCAGTAAAATTTCTGAATATTTCAAGTGCTGCTACAATCAATATTATTTGATTTCTTTACAACAAAATTGCAAAGTACGAGAAGTCACCATTTTCAAATTCATTCACATAATGTACTTTAAGTCCCAATATCAAATAAATATATTCTAAATAATCAACTTTTGACATCACACTTGGTGAATATTCGATATCAATAACTCGAAATGTAATATTACTATGGAAATCTTGACTGCTTGAAATCACTTTCAGTTCAAATTTGAAAAATTTCTGAGGCAAGTGCTTTTCAATTGTCATTATTCATCTTCATTTACTATTTTTGGAAAAACCACATACAAGTTTTGAATACATAGTTCAGAGTACAGGGTCTCAAAATTCGTAAAATAAACTGGAGTAAGTTCCATGATATCATATTTTTAAGTCATCGAATATTCTCTAAATTTTTGCACGAACCTCGAAAAGAATATCAAAGCAATTTTAAAAATGACATATCAACTTGCAAAGGTGTCTTGAAAAGTTGATAGAAAAACTTACACTCAAGGTCTCTAATTGTTGAAGGATATGGCGAAGAAGTCCTCCTGAAGCTTCAGAATAATGATTCGTACGCGTTCCCCGCCTTTCCGAAGTTCCAAATGCTTTTTTAAGACCTCCCACGCCGCGCCCTGGCCTCAAATACACCTTTCGAGCAACAGCCGCTAAAAAATTCCAGAAGAATTACTTTAAACCTGTGAGATTGCTTATCTGCACTAATCTAAGGACTGGATGGTAAATGAGACCATTCTTAGTGATAAGTCAACTGCTGATCTTTTTAAGGCGGAACTTGCAGCATTCAATAAAGACTGTGCACATTCTATTAAATTTTTAAATCTACAAAATAGAGGAATTTATATAGATTTAAGAGTAAATCTGCAAGTTAAATTAAATATTTAAATAGAATACAACATTTCTAATGGTATGAATTCGTTCCTATAAAATATTCTTCATGCTAAGGTAGGAATGCCGCTATCGAATTTTATTCGAGGTGATTAAAAAAACAATTATTGAATCCTTCAAATTTGATTTGTGTAATCATGACAGAAATGAATACCTGCTCGGATATAGTACCAATCAGGATCGTATGGAGCCAACTCTCTTTGCGTGGCAGTCTTAATTACATCTACCCACGGAGGAAGCTCAAATCGTCCAGTGTTTTTAAGGTGCTCGGCATACGCCTTAATGAATTTTGCAGGTTGCACATCACGAACAGTGATGCCTCTTGGTTCGTAATTTGCCATCTTTTACGCTGCTAATAGAAATAAATAAAATACACATCAGAAGGAAGATGCGCTCAGAGGCAAAATCATCTACAGTGCAATTGTGCTATCTCACCGTATTTAATCCAAAGCAGTAAGGTGTGCGCTTATTTCTACCATTGGAAGAGAACTATAACGAATCAAAAAACGACTCAATTCGAGTCGTAGTAACTTCATTTTTTCTGTCGATTCGTTGTAGATTCGTGGTGCTGCTAATATCCAGGAATGATTTCGAAAATATCTAATCATATATTTTAAGAAGATATGGAATTTTTGATGAACAAAAACCAACCGTAGCACTGAATATTCTACCTTATAACGCAAGATGCAGCCACGAAAAGCTAAAATATTCTAAAGTTAGAACTAAATTTATTTCAGCTATGAACTTTATACTTCTCTAAGAAAGCAAAGAAGATAAAGTGATGCTACATGATAAACTCTGAGCTAAAAGACTGTTCTCAATTGATGCGCGAAAGCTATTTCCTATCATAATAAATACATTGGTTACAATCTTTAGCATAAGTAGTTGAAACTATTTCTGGCAACACATTTGTATTATATTCAGAGATTTCAAGCAGCTTTTATGTGCGAAACATGCCATATGTAGCAACTTTTTTATAATAATAATGTCCTACTGATTTCAAGAATATAACATTCTAAACAAAGTTTTTGAAATGTATAATGTCTGAACAAAATGACAGATTTGAAAACAGCCACAAAGTAATGCATGGGTGAAAAGTAAGCTTCATTTGTTCATAATTAACATTTTATTAAAATGCCTACATTTATGGTGCATGAATAAAAAAAAATACAGACAAGACAGTATAAACATATATATATTAACACTAAATATATTTTTTAAAGCAAGCAAAAATACTATGCTGCAAAACTTAGCTACAAAACTTTCATCAGACCACCATGAATATTTTACATATACTGGTTTATGAACTACTTGAGCTGGAGTAAGACCAAATAACTCACATATTCGTCACCAAATAAAATATTTCATTGTTACAAGTGGTTTGTTGTTAAAAATCAGTTTGAATGTTACTGTACATGCACTTCCATGAATTCAGCTGTGTTTTTGTAAGTTTTAGTTAAACCCATATTTTATAGAACAATACGTAGCTCATAATACACATTCATGCAGTTATAAGGAAACCAACAGAAAAAAATAGAAATGCTTCATTTCAGTTCTATAACTTTCATCAATACACCTCAACCTGCTTCTAAGTTTTAAAAAGTACTGAAAGTTTGCTTTAGACTTGTTTCATGTTACAATGTTGCTACAGAATATCATGTTTATTCTTTTTCTGTTGCTTAACTATTGCTTTTCCTTTCATAAATCATTACCACCATCAAATCAATCAAAAAGGTTGGAGTGAAATCACACCTACTGATGCTGCTAGGTACAATGTAAATTATTGTGCAAATGCTTTCCTGTATTAATGTCAATTGAATTTTTAAAAGAATGCTAATTGAGTTCTGTTGCATTTTGGTTAAAAATCTAAGAATAAAATCCCAGCAAAGACGTTTGATGCGCAACTCTAATTTCTATTAAATTTCTAATTTAGTCCTCTAATTTTTTATGAGTAACATTTAAATAAAATAGCAATTATGTAAAAATCAAAAGTAGTAGCTTACAGCCTTGCATCAAGTAATTAAAAAATAAAGAAAACTTCATGCAAGACACTTTGAGCATCATTTGCCATGAAAAATTACTCTTAGGTGGAAAAAAACCTTTTTTAAATTACCTCATCTGATATTTTCTTTGGGATATTGGATCCTTTGAATAGCTTTTATGTAAACTCTAGAAAAATACAAACACAAATAATACAAAAACAGAGATAGCATTTGATATTGACCTACAAATGTTGCTGAAAGTGAGATATCTTTTGCAACACACAAAACATAGTAGCTGAAGAACAGGGTCCAGTTTTTTTAAGTATCTTAAAACTGAAACTGAAACCAAACTAAAACCATGGACAAATTATGCTGCAGCTACAGAATAGAATCAACCTCCTTAGGGGTTAGTTCCTAACAAAAATATAGTTTTTGAGTTAGTAGGTTTTATATAATTGAATTTTAATAAAATTATGAGTGAAAAGTATATGGTAAATGTAGTAGATGCAACATTACTAGAAAACAGACTCAAATAGCACAAGATCTCATTAGCAAACTACTTGCACTGCTGAAAGTGATAAACTTTTAAGAGTGCACAACATAAAATACAGACAACACAGGTATCAGCAGCCAGTCATTGAAGTTCCATCAGTTACACATCTTTGATCAATAGCATGCATCTAAACCATTACTTTCATAGAAATTATTCTAATAATACAAATGTTCAACTAACAACTATTGGATTAGTATGGCTATAGCAAAAATGTTCCTAACAGCAGACTGCTGAAATTTCATTGTTTTAGTTATACTCTAGTGCCTGTGACTGAAGGTTAGCATTGAGATAGAAAAAGTAAGATGTAATAATGCAACATAATAGTGCATACCTTTATATGGACAATGAGGCTCAGTATAGTGAGTAAAGTCTAATGTATAGCAGAGGGTAAACAAACATCTAAGCAAAAAATATTTATTAAAATACAATAGTTTAATGAACGCAAAGAGTGAACAAAAACTTACGACTGAACAAGTAAACATGTTCCTACTAGCTCCTGAGGCATACCCTCTTAAAGTGCCCTTAAAATTGGTTCTCAGATGAATCTCACTGAATCTTTTACTTTATAAGTAAACCCATGATTTTTCATTAGCAGACTTGTGATTACTCTAGAATTAATTAAAGCATCCCTTGAAATTAACTTCAGCAAAAACAAAGAAAATTAGTTAAAGAATAGGCAGAATAAAGTAGAGCTATAGAATTGGACAATTCTAGAATAACATCCATTTTGTTGAAGGTAGAGTTTGAAGTATAGTGACAGAATGTAAGCAGGGCATGAGAATCTGACCATTGCTGAAGAGGCATTACGATATCGAACATTTGCCGGTAGAAAATAAGTCAAGAAGTTTTTACAGAACCATATGGAATACGACGTGTGGCATTATATGAGGGTGTAGAACAAATGAACCCATTAAAGAATTATAACAAAGGTATTGACATGAAAGATTGGTATAAAGGCACAATTGGGACAATAGGTGCAATGTGGTAAAAAAGGTAAAAACTGAGAAAAACTATGGGCAAAACATAATTGGAAAATAGGCAAACGTAGGTAGACATAGGCAAACTTAGGTAAATAAAGTTGAGCAGTTGTGTTGTAATACTTTATAGAGATAGCAGGGCTGGCAAATATCCTGCCAGTAAGAAAGTCAAACTTGTAACTGTAAATAAGCTACAAGTCAATTTAGATGTAAAGCAGAGAATAAATTTCTTAAAGGTCTTCTTGGTCAGTGCATGCAATTCAATTTCATCACTTTTGCTTGCTTAACTAGCTCATCTCTTTAATGTCTATATTTTATAAGCTATAAAACTCACTGGTTCAGCTAATCAAATGCTAAAAAGCTTTAACTCAAAGAATTTGTAAAGGCAGCGCACCAATTTGAAGTTACTCGTCATCATTTATCTGATAATTCAAGCAGCAGAAAACTCAATGCTAACTTACAATCACTTTATATACTTGCTTCTCATCTGCAAACCCAAAAATGAACTGAAACATGAATGACAGAATGAATCTGATCTGTGTAAAAGGAACTGATAACAGATAAATACAATACACTACAAAGTGCAGCACAAGGCAGTACTAGGAAATAGCAAGAAGAAAGGATAAGTATAAATAATGTATATTAGAATAGAAAAATGAGAATGAATGACCTAACTAACTCACGCTACAAAAGCGCATTGCCAAAAGGAAGGTGTACTTTGGATACTGGAAGCAGATGAAGATAAATAATTTCAAGCACACAAAGCTGAGCTGGATTTATGTAATTGCACAGCTGTAATTGCACAACCTCTTCAAATATTCTCAATATGCCAAAACTAATTTTATATTAATTGTGAAATATTCTGTGTAGAAATGGACATTCTAATTTGTGTAATAAATGTAAGATTGCAAAGATGAATTGTTAACTTGGAACTTTTGAGTTATAGATAAGAATCACAGATTATAACTAGAAAAGAAATAGGTATGGTCATAGGCAACAATCAGGAATAAGAAAGTAGCATAATTAGCAGAAACCCTGACAATCTGGGTGAAAAAAAAAGTGAAAATAGTCTTGGCAATCTAATGTATAAATTTGAACAAATTAAGCATTACACTAAAAGAAATATGCATCTCACTTTGACAATGTATTACTATTCAGTCCTGTAAAGCTCATTGATTCTACTTTATTACACCAATTCTTTATTTAAACTCTAGTATATTGTGCAATATAGCAAGTACAGCATACGCTAATATGCAGCTTTAAACAGAAAATTCAAAATACACATTAATGGTTTACTTGATGAGAGTGAGAGGCCGGTATTCCTGATAAGTTCAGCATCAATACTTACAAATCAAATTCATATTGCATTTAGCAACATGATCAATAAGTACTCAAACGTCAACTTATACTCCCAATGATGGAATCAAGGAGGATATGGGAAAGTCAAAGACAATCATTTGCTTAGACAAGTTGAGGAGAAAACTGGAATCAATTGATTTTTACAAAGCCAATAACAGTGTGAAACTTCAACAATAAAGTAATCAGACAGTAACTGGTGATACATTTTACTAGAACTTCCACAGATATATGACTTGATGCAGCTTTTTGTTTTTATTTATTAAACTGAACTCATTAGTAACTCAATCTGTAAATGTTGCACATTCTTGTATGATGCACAATATCATGCAAAGGGTTGCAGCTAAATGTGCACGACAATGTGTACCTGCTCCTCAACTTCTATATGAGTCTTTGCCTCATTAAAAAACTAAAGCATGACATTGGCGGCTTTCTGTGACATTTTCGGGCAATTATGGATGAGAAAGATGATTTATTAGTCACTGGTTGATTGCATCTCACAGACAAGTGAAGAAAGCTTAAGTAAAACAAGATAAATTTATTCCAAATGTAGCATTATTTCAATATTTTTTAATAATCTGGGTGAAAAAGCAGAAATGTCATCTTTATGTACATGTCAATTTATGTGGCTATCAATTAAAAATTTGAATAAATGCTTTAATCGACACTGTACTGTTGACATAATTACATTAATATCAGATTGTGAAGGGAGACAACTACATCATCAATGTTCTAGCTACAAATATTCAGTTGAAGATAATTTTATGAATATGTCTAGAATTTAATTGGCTTATTTTGTGTCAATATTTGCCTAGTTATGCCATATTGAAATAAATTCATATCGGGATTCAGTTTTTCCCAACTGAATTTAGGTGGTAATATCTCTGTAAAATACAACTGCTCTATTAATATCTTGCCAATTTTTTATATTACATACAGTAATGTGATTAACATTTAAACAGTCAAGAATTAGACATATAATGATTTATGTGTAAGCTTGCTTTCGATAAAATTTTTATTATCGATTACACAAGGAGAGAACATTTTTATTGACGGGTAGGGGGATATGTGTCATGTGTGCAAGGGGTGCTCTCCCAGTCAGTGGGGCATGAAAGGCAATCACGTGCATCCAATAATATCCCCTAACATTTACTTGCGAGGGAGAACTTAAATGAAAAGCATTTGCCAAGGGGTTTTACATTACTGAGTTCATCATTCTTGATTCCGTAAAATTCACCATAGACTCTACATCATTATCTAAAATGTGCAGATTTTTGATTAAATGTATAGCATTTTTTGCGTCGTTCGACACTGTATCGAACTATTTTCAACTACCTTAAAAACATCTCATTATTTTAATGTGCATTTAAGAATTACTTCATTCATTTTGCAGAAAAAGAATGAAAGGTCTAGGTATCATTAGAAGAAAATAATCATCAAATTTTGAAATTATTAATTGGTGGTTTCCTTGGCACTTTCCTCCTCTTTCTGACGCTGTCTTTCGAACCAACCTTCTGGGTCTGAAAAATCGTATCCAGCCGCAGCTGCTTCTTGCTCTTCTTCGGTAGGTAGATATGCTCTATAATAAAAAAACATACGAGTAATGAGTTAAGTTAAAAGTTGTGTAAATTCAAATGTTTTCAAGCCCCAGATTGGTGGAAAGTTTATCTTTTTTTTACCCTTTCGAAAATGTTTTTGCCTTTTTCCAACAATTCAAGCTATACTCAGAATCCTAAATATTCTAAATGTAATTAAAAAATTTAATACCAGTAACTAATGATCTATTGCTAGACAAACATAAAAATTAAATGTACCAAGATTGAAAATTAATATAATGCTGATATATATATTCATTGAATATCATTCAAAATTTAAAAAAATTGTTAATGAAATATAGACACTCTACAAAATAAAGCCTACGTAGATTGAGACACCAATAGTAAAAAATCATGCTCATTTTCAAGAAAAATGAACAATTCAAACGTTTCACAACTAGAAAAAAACTTCGGTCAAGAAAATTTAATAAATTATGTATTCTCGTCTGCATCAATATCAGCAATTTCCGTTACTTCTCTTAAAAACTCATCTTTGACCATTTTAATTGCATATAGATGTCAAAAAGATGAACTTATAATATAAAATTTTCCATAAATCAGTGAAGTCAATGCTGAATTTGAGCAGTAATATAAACTATGCATTGGACTCACGAAACCACTGCATTTGAAATATATCAATGAGTTAAATAATGCTTTTTTAAGAAATAAAAATTAAAGTCTCGGTATATTAACCCCCTTAAGTTAAACTAAGCAGAATAATAAAAAAGGCCATTAAACAATAGAAGAATAAATACAAGTGAAAGAAACGTAAAATGAACAAAAACAGACACTGGCGATTTGTCACATATAACTTTTTCGATGAACAGTCAGATTTAAGAATATTCAATAAAAAGTTAAGAAGATTGAAAAAAATGTAGTGGCCGATTCTACACTCTCATCTAACATTATATGAAACCTCTAAATAATACAAACAGCCAAAATCCTTCAACTAGTGTGGTAGTAACCAAAATTTTTACTTGAATGATTTTTTCCCATGTATCTAACTTTGAGATATGCAATGAAGTTTGAAGATTTGCTATTTTTATTTAATTCAAAATAAAAATGCAAAACTAAAATCAACATTATCTTAAACCGATTGTAACCCATCAAGCTGAAACAAACTCGACACAATCAGCTTTAAAGCTAAGCTGGTCTGTGATATCAGTTACAAAAAAGCTGAGAATCAAGATCTGTTCAAAACACTGCATATTATATTACATGATAGAGAAACTATTACTTCAACAAGACATAATTTTTCTTAAAATTATTTCATAATCCAAGAATGATAAATGATAATCATGGAAAGCATAAAGTTAAAATCTTTTACAGACCTTCCCTAACGGTGCCGTCAGATGCTTTACTATCGACCAGGCCATCAACCAATCGGAATGAGTGAAACTTGTTAAGCGAAAAGTTTTGTCACACTAAAATTTTGTAACCAATAGAAGATTTCCATATCTTTCAAATTAAAATTGGTGGCACTGGTCATCAGCAGGGTGGAAAATTAGGAATTCTATTAGAATGAAAGAAACAGAATACCTAATTGTTGAAACTATAACATACATGATATCGACTAAAAATATTAACACTTTGAGATGTAACTTATACAGCATATTTCGCAGATCTTTTTCATACACAGTAACAAAAACATTACTAGCTATTTGGTGATTTTGGTGGAGACTTATCAAGGTTGCCTCTATGGTCAATTTCTGAGCTCATGATGGAATATCTGCCACATGAATGATATCTACACAATATAGATATCATTTTATTGCATAAGTTCAACAAGTTATGAAAAGGTTTGATGTAAGAACAATTAAATGTCAGGAATTATATCAAACAGAATAGAATACGACCATGTTTTCTAAAACTTACGCGATCCAATCGAAGTTTGGGTTAGGCTCATCTTCCCATACATCCTTTCTATCATTTTCTCTGTCCCAACTAGCATCGGCACTTAGTTTGTCAAGCTGTTCATTAAATTTATTTAGAATAATCACCTTTATGTTCTATAAATTAGCTAGGTTGAAATTATACGGTAGGATATAAAATTGTATCAATGGAAACGCAATTTTTAATAATAATAAAAATATCACCAGTAAATATAAATTGGTCACTATTTAATAAATATTAAGTTCATTTTGTTGAAAGATTAATCTAAACAATTTGCGAAATGTTAAAAAAAATTCGAAATAACACAAAATTTTGTCCTATACTAGAGCTCCAGCATGCATAAACTTATATAAAATCTATTAAATACTGATTTAGGCATATTGAAGTTAAATATCTCATTAAAAAAAATTTCAAATACTTGTTTAAGACTCTGCTAAATGTCGGACTTTTCAAGTAAATTGAAATGATAATGAAAAAATTACCAACTTGCATGGTTGCCCATTAACTACCAAAAAATTTTATATATTTTTATATTTATAGTTGTAAAAATGAAATCTTGTTAGAGAAAATGTTTACCAGTAGAACTAGCACAATATACTAGGAAAAAATTTAAAATTAAAAAATTACTTTGGATCCATTTATTATTTTTCTTTGTAATCTGAGCATGATACGCTTATCAAGTCATTCGATGGGTAAAAATATTGAATGATTCGAGTATTTTATTGTGCAGTCAATTGAACAAATTTGTACATGGGATTCTCACCAGAGGATTCTTCTTTGGTTCACTTTTTCCATCCCATTTCATAAAAAGCATAGTATTTCTGGCGTTCATGGTAAGTTGGCGACACCAAGTTAAACTCGAAGGCGCGATAAAACTGTGAACGGAGCACACCAGGCCGCTTATGAAAACTAGAATTCTCATCATCATCCAGAGTATAAATGCACTAATTGACTTGAGCGCTGAGGCAACCTGTTTGTGAGACTTGAATATCTCAAATTCTAAAATTTTGCGGTTTTGCTGACTTTGTTAACTCCGCAAGTTGAAATAATATCCTATTGCAATAACGCCGTTGAAAACAGCTTGACGTTTACGTTGTTCCCAGATTTGTGTCACAAACGAAAGGTCCACGAAGAAAAAATATATCAAATTATTCTTTTTAAATTAACAAAATTTAATGTGACCTTTCATTTAGGATGAAGCAACATTCAGCATCATGAACAAACCGTAACCAATTTGGTTATGATAACAAAATAAATTGGATATGAATATCATGTTCATAACTAATTTGTTCCTCCTAATAATTTAATAACTGTCTTCAAGCAGCTACTAACATACAATAACAAAGAGTAATAAAAATTATCCTGTAATCCTGTATGGTATCAAAGTCTTTGTTATCATTTTGATGTCGGCTATGACAAAAAATGATTGCCAAGTATGATATTATTGTATTGATATTCGACTTCCAAAATAAAGTATTTAGAGAGGAATATTTTTTTGCAACATTGGCATCCTTCAACAACAATGGACAGCAACAAAACCATCAAATTAGTGTTAAAGATTTAGTAGCAGTAAAAGAAAAAAATAGTTAATGGCATTAGTAATACTCATAAATCAATATATCGCATCGGGTAGATCTTAAGCAGTTCATTTCAAATGATTTCAATTTATACACGGGGTATTGAAAAGTATATACAATTTACATTTGGTTTTTTAAAGTTCCATTCCAACTTTAAACCATGTATGCCATAAACTTAGCTATAGTTATTTAAACTGATATCATGGAATAAGATGTTATTTTTGTTCCATGTATTGTAATATTATATCACAGATCAGGTTAGTTTTTGTTAAGAACTGATTTGTACACCGTACTTTCTATTTGAAGATATTAGTTATAGTTTGGTGTATTTGTTTGTATTCAAGTTAAGTCGTTAGCATGTCATGTAATGTGTTGACGAGATTCACTCTTGGCAACACATGATGGAATTTGTCTAATATACTACTATACAATACTTTGGTGATGTTCTTGTTTATTTTGGAAGTACAATAGTGTATCGAAGGATTCTAACAGTATTGATGTAACGTGAAAAACAATGTTACAACAAGAATCAGATGTGCATTGGGCCCATCCTGAAACTTCAATTGGTAGGTATTCAGCAAGATTAAGATATATGGAGAAAGGTATAGTAATTTAATAAAAGCAGTTACCTCTACAAGTAGGGGGGTAAAGGCCAATATATGGCAGAGGATTAGACAGCAAAGCAGAAGAAAAGATTTTAACAAAATATATATTAGTTTATTAAAACTTTAGAAGAGTAAACAGATAAACAATACTAAACAAATAAACACGTCCCCGCTAGCTCCTGCAGTATATCCTCTTGAAGTGCCCTTAAAACTGGCTCTCCGTTGAATCTAGCTGAATCTCGCTGCATCTTATGCTCCATAAGTAAAGGTTGCAATTTCCATAGGTGTGCTAATGACAATTCTAGAATAATTGAAGTAGTTCCGAGAATTTGTCTTTGGTGAAAAGAAAACGGAGCAAAGCGGAGTAATTGGTAATGAGGCCAATTCAAGTGGAATTATTACTTTAGTGACAACTGTGGAATAATATCCAGTCAGTTGAAATACAGTTTGAAGTAGGCAAGGAAGGATTTGTGGAACTGATGATGTTCCAGAATAATATCCAAGAGGTACTATGACATAGAACATGCGTGGGTGGAAAATGATTGAAGAAGTTTCCACAGAACCATAAGGAACATGACACGTGGCAAATAGTAGAGTAAGTGCACAAAGGTTTCCATAAAGGATTGTGACAAAGGTGTTGACATAAAAGGTTTTGGCATATAAGGCGCAATTTAGGATAAAAGGCGCAATTGGGTAAATGAGGCGAAAGTTTAGGAAAAGTGTGGGCAAAATGTTAGATGAGTGAAGGCAAATATTGGTGAACATAACCAAGCAGTTATGCCATAGAATTTTAAAGAGATAACAGGACCGGCAAATATCCTGGCAAAGATATTAATGGTTCAACTGATTTTTTAAGTACTACCCAGAAAATGCTGATAGCATACAAATGCACATCATAGTTCAAGGATTGTCTACAAAAAAATAATCTGCTTACAATAGCAATGAAGAAAAATTCTATGCTACCCATGAAAATTCATTAATATTTTTAAGCTAAACCAAGTTCTTATGCCTACTAGGTCATAATATTTACCTTGAAAGTAGTGTAATGGCATATGTCACTGTAACAATTGAAGTCTATTTAAAAAGTTGCTTTGATAAAGTCATAAAAAAATTAAGAAGCAGATAGATGTTACTGTGGCTGCTCAAATTCTCCATATTCTTGTTTGATTTAAAAAGTAACTAGAAATAAATGTTGCTAAAATTTCCTGGATATTTAGATTTTTGACAATTACAAGACTGAGATTTGTGTTTGAGCATTTGAGCAAAAACATTTTTTTTAATTTGATTCTGTGTAACAAGCTTGTGCTCTGATGTAAATCAAAATAGAAATGTCTGCACCAAGGAAGAGGTCAAGATGAGTATAAATTGTATGAAGGAGCACCAGAGCAGATGGCAATGAAGGCTTGACAGCACATGAAAGATGTCTCACTGGAGCATGAGAGATTGCAATTCATTGCCATAGATAGGAAATGTTATCAGAGATAGCAGAAAAAGATAAGGTGTGGAGCTATTGGAGATAAAGCTCATTTGAAACTGCAGCTACCATGGACTCAACAAAACTTATGCAGGGCAATGAGGTTGAGTGATTGACAATAAAGTTAGTCATCATTGTTGAATTGACTGCTGCAGACTTAATGCAACTATCAAATAAAGTGCTATCTTACATCAAACATCTTGAAAATATGATAATGTCATAAATGTATGAAGCAATAATAAGAGACAGCATAATACACTATAAACAAGTGTATTATTAAAGGATGACAAGCTTCAACTTATTCTAGATTATTTCACAACAGTTTTACATTGTACAGATTAATTTAATCAAAAAGTGGTTATATCAGTTTTGATTGTTAAACTATTTTTGTATACTTGAGCAATGTATCAGCCAATGCATGCATGTTCAATTATAAGAAAGCATTACATTCAGTCAGAGCAAGCTCATAGCCTGAAGGAAGGTAGGCAGTTCAGAGCTGTTAAAGACTAACTCTATCAAGGGCTAGTTCTTATTCTGTGTAGCTGCAGTATAATTTGTCCAGGATTTCAGTTTGGTTTCAGTTTCAGTTCCAAGATAATTTAAAGAACTGTATCCTGTTCTTCATGCTGTTAAATTTTGTGTTACAAAAGCTATCTCACTTTGTGCAACACATGTAGATTAATATCAAATTCTATTTCTGTTTGTTATATATTGTATTTCTATTTTTTGAACAGCAAGAGCTGAGCCACAGGAATAGCAAAGCATGATTATATCATTAAAATTTATACTACAAACAAGACGGAAAGATCATGCTACTCAAGTATGTCACATTAATCCAAAGGACCTGGTACTTCTAGCACTTCTCATATCTATAATTCTTCAAGGAGCCTATTATCATTGTAATAAATTTCAAAGTCCTTGAGTTAGAAGTTAAAACTTTCAAGTCTACTACAGTCTACAAATATTGTGCCATCTCTAGTAGTGTATACTGTGATAGCTGGACCAGGAGGCCTCCAGTTTACTTACTTTGGCTCATAACAAATTTTTTATATGGATCTTAGAGCTCTACTAGCTTGCAAAGAACCACTTTATCTATTTAGTCTTTTGTATAGGGTTATTATGAAATATTCTGTTACTTGAACCAGCTTTTTTTTATTTAGTCTGAGAATACACTTGGATGATTTATATTACAGTTAGATCTTGTGCATTCTTGTATTTTAACAAACATATTTGGCCAGACCCTGCAAACAGCAAAGCTCACAATGTGCGGGGTGCTGGTGATGCGGCAGAGTAAAATTACTTTCTGTTCACAGTTGTTCCCGAAACGTCAAGCATGAAATTTTGAATGACTTTTAGAAGACAATAAATACTTTGTGTAGCAAGGTAGTGCAAGAAAAACAGCATGCCATTTTCACTAAACAACAAAAGGATGGCAACCTTTTTAAAATATCAATATAATATTTTCATGTATAGATTTTATGCAAACTTATCATGCTAACTATAAAATTTTGAATTATATTAATACTTTTTTTGTATTTAAAGAAAAAAGTGTGATAAATATATATTTACAACTTTATCAATAGACTAAATGACTGTTCTATAAAGTAAGCTAAGAAATATACTTATAATTCTATTGTTTCTTTGTCAACGATAGCAAAACTTTGCAAGTTAAACTTGATTCTGTGTTTTAATTTACAGAATTCAACCTTTAAGGATTCAAGGTGTCTTCACTAGTTGCTATTTTACTGTCATGATTTGATCTGCTTTGCTACGTGATTTGTTATGGAGCCATGATTTTACTGACTTAACTTATATGTGTGTTCTCTTTGATAGGCAAACAATTTGAGCCATTTGATTTAAAGCTATGGATATGAAAACCAAATAAATGTCTTCAGGTTTGTAACAGTGCTAAAATATTAATACTTTCCAGTACTTAAAAATGCGTTGATTTAAAAATGAGAAACTAGTTTTGAAATTCAATTTGTTTACTGTGTTCATTAGTTATACTGTATTGACAAAATTTGTTCTTGGCAACATATGAACAGGAATTCATATATTATTGGTTGTGTGTGTTTCTTCTGGTATTCTTGTTGTCATTGACTACTGGTTACATGCGTAAACCATAGATCAGTAAGACCTAATATGTACCTTGCACTACTTCCTGAGCTACTGCTGTTAAAACATGAAAAATTATGAGACTAATTATGTGGAAAATAATAGGTAAGTTCATTGCAATTACATAAAATAATTGCTGGAATCAATGACCCAGGAGAAAGGAAAACACCTCTATGACACTTATAGACTAATATTATAAATTTACAGAAAAGCAACAAAAGTAAATCATCTCAAATTTTGACAAATGCCTAAAAAGCTGACAAAAATCTTCAGTTTTAACTTTTACGTTCAAATTATTGAATTTTAAGCTTTTCTATTGCACTGAGAAGGAGTAAAAACAAGAATGTATATTTTTAATTTGACCAGGTTGTTTAAGATAGTGCTTGATTTTTATAATAAAACTGGCTTTTCCAGTTTTGACATATTTTCCAGTATGATTTTTTTTCAAATTACTCTGCAAAAGCATATTTTGTTTTTCAAGTTTGTTTACAATAATATTTATTGATTAGGAACTGAATGGTGAACTAGGCAAAAAATGTCAAATACAAACATTGCTTTGAAAATTGAAAAACAGCTAAGATGGCTATAGTATTGCAAAAATTCTTTTTTGGAACACGATAATGATTTAAGATTGCAAAATATAAATATTTATAGCAAGAGAGTTAATTCTGTTGCAATTCGTGAACTTCCGAAATAAAATTTTACAAGTTAACATTTAACTGTGTTACATTAAAATGAATATATCTGAAGCTGTTGCACACATGAGCAAAGCGCTCGCAGTTTTGCCAATTTCACCATATTATGGTCGTTGAAAAGTGTGGAATATAACAGCGCCAATTGTATGCCGCTTAACCAGTCTAAAAACTGTTCTTTTTGCCTCATTCAAGCTACAATTGAACAACTGATTTACAAAACAGTATTTATCGCACCTATTCATGAGAAGTATAAGTTATTTAAAATGGGATGCTGTTAGGCTCCTTTAAAAAGTTCACACATATACTCTTTGCCTACATAAATTAAAAAGACTATGCTTTTAACTTTGATATGCAATTACTTGCCAAGCTTCACGATTTCCTGTAATCTTCTTTCAACGTTACACATTTGACCAATATGATCTTCGAACAAAGTTCTACATGCAATATCACATTTCAAAGCAAGTCTTAATGCAACCTTCGGCGCCTCAGAAATTGCCACAATACATACCGATTCTAAATTGTTAATAAGGGGATTCGATCCTGAGCGGACAAGAACTGAAATCTTGCACTCCCCCATGTTTTGATAAGGGGAAACCACAATCGAAACAAAACCAAAAGCCCCCTGAACTATGTTGGAATCGTAATCAGCCTCGCTCTCAGAAAAAATTATATGGACAAAATCGTTTCCGACATGCCTTTTCCGAGCATGTAGACCCAGGGGCATTAATGCCGGCACATGAAATAGCACCACTGAATTATCGATGGAGGTAGAGAGGGTATATTCACCATCAGAACCCATTAAATCGAGCCCTCCAGAACATATCCCTAGGGTTTTGAGCGGGAAAACCCCCCCAAAATTCTCCAGAAAGGTACAGAATCTAGGGGAACCACCATCGTATCCTATTAATGACACTTCTGTAGGGAATTTTTCTCCTGTATATAGTAGTGCAATTTTGTGAATTTCGAGCGATGGGATTCGGTCTAAATATGCAATGCTTCGATCAATTTCAGTGCGGTTTGATGAATCTTCAGAAACTTGAAGCACTTGTATAGTGGAACAATCACTCGGACATTTCCCTGAATAAAAATAGGCAAAAAAACAATGGTAAAGAGTCCGTATTAATTAAATATGGCAATTAAAAATATGAAAAGGAAAATTAAAGCCTTTAATCAAGTCAGGACTGGACAGGCAGTACTATTTAGGAAAGGTTACTAATACCAAAGGACTTGTTTGGAAGGGTAATGCTGCATTTATTTAGCCATTTTGTAGAATTTGAAAAATAATAATGCGGACAAGTGCATTACAACACGAGGCTACTTTGTCTCAGAGCTCAAATTTATTTCTTTTAGAAACATTTTTAAATTGAAATATTAATTTTGAGAATACAGAATGCAAAGAAAAATTTTGCACAAGTTTAATGACTACTAAGGATTATAAACTATATATATAATCATTTCTAGTGCAATTATTAAAACTATAAATCAAGCAAGAAAATTTTGAAACTAGTGTCATAAGTCTCTGATAACAAACTGGATGTTCAATGTTAAATCAACCACAAGATCTTTCAACACAAAATGTGGATACAAGTCATACAGTCTTTTGTCCCCCAAAAATTAACCTTTGACCGATATTGTTTTTCATATACCTCTATGTCCTGTAATACTCCATCAACTTCAAACGAATTTCAGTTTTTCTTATCTGCATTACCACTCAAAGAATATAAATATATTTTCATGTTCTCATTCTTAGTAATTCCACTATAAATTCTATCAAAATATTTAAAAACAAAGAAAATATTTTGAGGCTGCAGTATTTCATGTCAAAATATCAGAAACTTGTATACCAAGGCATATAATTTTAGATATGAAACTTGAAAAGAAAATTACCTGAGTTTTCATTCATTTCTTTATTTTCCCCTGGAACCAATGTACTCCCAATAATATTCTCAAGAATGTACCACACATCAACTAATCCGGTTGCATCAGATTTTGATTCCAAATTTGAATTTTCATCAACTGATGGGGTATGCTCTATTTGAGTTCCTTGAACTTTATGGGTTGGTTTACCATTTTCAAAATCATCTTCTTTTTTAACCTTATTAACCAATGGTGTATTCTCAACTTGAAAACCACTTGTTCCATTGGCCAGATTTTTATTTTCATTTTTGAGCTCAGTATCTTCCATAGAATTACTGTCCAACTGCTGACTTCCAGTTTGACTTAATTTTATTTCATTGGCCACGCAAGTTGAATCCTTATTAGATTGATTTAAAAGAACTTTAGTGCCAATATTTACACCTGAATGCATGGAATTTTTTGCAGGTATGAGCCATCTCGAGTGCGACATACATCTTCTTGAAGTCATTTGTATCCAGCCAAGACTTGAACCAATGCCAGGCCGCGCTGAAAAGAGTGTTGTGCCGACTTTCCATATAACCTGTAAGGGGAAAATGTGCTCAAATTTTTTCTTTCAATTTCCAATGTTCAGCTGCAGAATATCAACAATACTCCTAAATCAAGCTATAACAGAGTGCATTAATTGAATAATGCAAAAAATGTATGGTTTAAAAGTGTGAATTAAAACTCATTATCAAATAAATGTTCTAGAACAGTTTTAAAAAAATAATTAAGATGTAAAGTATGACTTAAGGACATCAAACACATATAACCAACCAAAGTATTCAATATAAAGTTTAGCTCAAAATTAAGCAGCATTCAAATGTGAAACCAATCATATGTCTTGATGAGGATAATGCTAGCCTTAGTATGATGAAAAATAGAGTAAAATTCATGCTTAGATCGGTGCATTAATAGGCAGCAAAAGGAGGATAACAAAATACCAAGAAAGTAAGCATTGGGAAAAGTCTCTAATAATTATATCAACAAGATTTACACAGTATCTTCAAGCATTACAATTTGAAAATATCAACTTGAATCACAGTTTTTACTGGTCATCGTGACAGGTCCGTTTTTTATCCATACAGAATGAATCAATAATCATGTAACTACTTTCAATGTTCATTATCATAAGAAAGGGGATGAACTTTTTATTTCAACCAAGCTCAATAGAAAAAGTGAAACCGACTAATTTGGAGGTGTTGCTGATGTACTTGCGTAAAAACGCTTTATGCTAATAATTATGCCAAAAGAAGCCACAAACATTTGAAAAAGTTGGTAATCTTCCCTGTATAACACAGAAACAGTAGCAGGGCAGGGCAGGAAAAGAGGCGCGTTTACAAAGTAAAGGAGTGCAGGCTGGTTATGATGATTTGAATTAGAACTTGAACAAGTACCTTTTCACCATTAAAATGTAACAATAATGCCCATTTTTCATCAATTCATGCTGAAATATTTTTGAAAAAATTAATTCGTACCTCCCCTAAACTTTCAAATCCAGCCCATTGCATTTCTTCTACATATGATTCAAAATGATCACGCTTTGTAATTGACCAATCGCAGTTTAGCATATCCTTAACAACCATAACTAACCAATCAGATCTTTCAAAAGCGTGTTGAAATTCGTCTGCTTTATTGCATACAGCCGCAATACGCCTTCTCTCTTTGTTACCTACTCCATTCAAAACTGCAGAAATGATCTAACAAAAACAATAGCTTACAAATAATTAAGTGCGTTAAAGTTCATTTAAAAATTTTAAATTTAAATAATGACCCCCTTAAGAATAATTTGTGGTAAAGATGTAGGCACGCACTAACCTAACTTATATTAATTATGAGTCATTCCAATAACAATATTTTTCTGTATATGCAATTTTTTTATTGATTTTGATAGAATATCTTTATTAGATTACCTTGAGAGCTAAAATTCTTTGTCTCCGAATTAATACATTATAATCAGATATACTATCTTGATCGCTATCGAGAAAATAATCTGGGAGCAAGTTTAGAAAATGCATCATACATATCATTGAAATAACTAAATTTTCACTGTCAAAATCTTTCGACTTTCCACAAATACAGCTAAAATCAGTTGTGATATCCAGTATAGTTTCTAGCATTGGAATCACTAAACGATTCATATACTTATTGCTTTCCAATCTGTCTGAGCTAATCCCGCGCTCGAATCCCTCATAAAACAATTTAGTAAAATGTGTGCATATTGAGCACATATACTTAGCCAACACAGAAGCATGACTAATAAGAGCATCAGGACAAATTGAAGAAATGATTTGTACACCAAAAAGCGCAGATGTAATCAGCTCTACATCGATTATAGACGATTCACTAAAAAAATCATCGGATTCATCCAATTTAAGCCTCGGGGTAAAGTTTTCGAGTCCTATCGACAAGTGGCATCTCTTGGACAGCGAAAAGTTTTCGATTTTTGGCGAGTCACTTTGTACAGGGGAAGAAAAAGAATCGGAGGAGTTTTCAGGAATAGCACTGGCAATCGATGCACGTTTTAGTGTTTGTGCAATAAATTGGATGAAAATTGTATGGGGAGCTTCTGGATGAGGCACATTGTTACAATTTTTGCTATCTCTATGAACCATTCCAAAAGCTGCAACATTGAAAAAAGCCGATTACAGGAAAATAAATTTTTAGGAAGGATTGTATATTTATCTAACTATTCCATGAAAACACACCAATAAGATAGATTACATAATTTCTGCACATGAATTGTTGGAAAAACGAATCATAGGAATCGACTTAAATAGATTCTACGATGGCAGAAGAATAAAGAACTTAAGATTCAAATCAAAATGTGTACATGAAACCTTAAATTAGTAGATTTAACGATTTTTCAGAAACGCAAGTGTTTAAGAATATGTATGTCCCATTTCACTTAATGTTGAACTATACGTATGCGGCTTAACTTGGTTAAAATGTTACAAATCGCTAAGAATGCATAAGAAACCGAAGTTTTGTACCTTCAGCAGGGATGAGGATAATGTGCACAAAAGCAGTAACAACTCCGTGAAATCCAGTATCACTATTACAATCCTCAATATTTCTCACAAAGACAGATCGATACCCTATAAACAAATTCATAATGGAACAAACTTCGTATCGAAGTTGCTGAATCCTTCCCCTGAAATCGAACCCCTCTGATTGATCAAAACTTGAATCTTCATCAAAACCATATTCGGAACAGGCACTTTTAGAGCAATTTTCACCTAAAGGATCCTCTCGGACAGGGGATAAATTTGGGGTATTGTCTCTTTTTTGCTGTATCTTTTGAAATGCATGATTGTGATGCATTATATCGAAATCCTTTGTGCACATGGAAAGCATGTTGAGAAGAGCATTTCCCAAGCTCGAAAGATTCAATTGTTCTAAAACAAATCGATTCAACAGAAATCGACGAGTTGCTTTTAAACTGAGAGACAACATGTCGAAGAGATCGAGTAGTTTTCCCCCGAGTTCATTTATCCTTTGAATTTTACGAGAATTCCAATTTCGTGATTTCTGTACTGTATGTACGTAATCAATTTCTATTGAGTAGAAATCTGACCAGTGAGAAAGTACTGTTGTTAAGCAATTTACCATGCTTTGTAGAGAAATTAAAGTACCATATCGTAATTTTTGCTCCGGTTGAGTACAAAAGCAGAACAAAAACCGGCCAACAATTTCTTTTTCATTGATTTCCGAATCACATGCTCTATCGAAATGATTTGTTACATTCATATTTAGTAAAAAGTTTTGATTGGATGAAAAAATAACCTGTCCCTTGTGATTGGCAGAAAATTGACCAATGAAATCTAGAGAGATTTTCCTGGCCTCTATAGGAGATTCATCGTTACAAGCAACATCCACAATCATGCTTGTAATACGGGGTAATAATGCATGTCGAGCCCCAGGTAACCATAGGACAAATAACTCGCAAAGGGCTACTAAAGCATGAACTCGGACATCTGAGTAGTCAGTTTGAGTCATGGCCTCCTCGAAACATCCCAGTAGACACCCGACGCCCCTAATAAAAGGAGGCCTAGGTCCAGATGAAGGGGATATTTTCCCGTTTAGGTACTTTTTGCCTATTCTACATGAATCTGGGAATTCGCTAGAAATAGTGTTACCTAGGAAAAAATAAAAAGCATATATTTTATAATATTTTGATAATCCTCAGTTTGAGAAATTTAGAAAGAGTATATAAAAAATAAAAGATAGTCTTTTTCATGTCTTAACATGATTTCAAACAGAATTCACTGTTTTGCTTTTTCTCAAAACAAACTCTTCCTTGAATTAATGTGCATATCAAAGTGGAGCATAGAAATTTGATAAAGCAAAAGTAGTAAATTCTTAATGAAAATATTTTCTGAATTTCTAAACCAGCGGTCAAAATAATACATTACAGAAATGTGGATGTCCAAGAGCAGGCTTCTTTATACTATTCATTTCCTCGGATAAGAGGGGTAAGAGACCCAGATACAAAAGTAGGATTTGAGTAGCTATTCATAAAATATTATTTGAAAATATTTCTTCATTTAAGGCACACCCCTTTGAAGAGAAAATAAATTTTTCATAAACCTTTTCTTACATTTATCACTTTGCTATCTGGGAAAAAAATTCAAAGATTTGTTTTTAGTACAATATTTATTAAATTCGATTAGAAAATAAAACTATTTCATCAAAATAAATAAAATTTTTGATTTTGAAAATATATTACTTCTAAATTAAATAAAAGATTAAATATTATACTTTTAAGTAAAATTTGGTCTTACCAAACGATGCATGAATGCAAGCCGATTTAATCAGATCGATACCACGAAGCCGAATACTCTCATACATATCTGAATAAATTCGTTCGAAATACGGAAATATAACGTCATTGATAATCATTTCCTGGTCCTCGCCAACACCCCCACAGTCAGAAATCACCTCAATAATGACATCTAAAGTAGCGAGTCGCAGGTTCAAATCGCGCTCTGTGCTAAAAAATTCACGAGCTATTAGAATAAGATGTTCTCCCCAGTTTGACATACTAGGATGAGACAACGTGCTCCTATACTTAAGGGCAATAATACCAGCTTCAGGTGGTATAATATGCATGTATGCGTGTACCACACCAAAGAGCCACTCGGGATTTCCAGCAAATTGACTTGATTCGTACAAACGAACGCAATCTAGTAAGGAATGAATAAGCACAGTTTTCATTGTATGTTGCCATTCGTCTTGCTTCAAACTAAATTGCCAAGATTCGACTTTATTCTTTTCAGCCAGTTTGTTCAAATTGTCAAAACTTGAATGAGAAATCGGTAAATATTTTTCGACTGATAGTAAAATGGCTAGCAAAACATTCCATTCAGCATGCAATACATGGCCGTGTTTGTTGATCAAACGGTGAATACTTAGCAGTATTTCTTGGACCAACACCACCCGATCTTCAGCAGCTTCCCTCGAAAACACGGAATAAGTGGATACCACCTTATAAAATGTACACATTGCAGTGCCCCAGTACAGGCCTAGTGACTGCAGAGCCATCACACCCCATAAAGATGATGAAATGAAAAAAACAGCACCCCTTCGAATTTTGCCCATTTTTACAGTTTCCTCAACATCGGTATTCTTAGAATTGCCAGTTTCATACTCATCCACTGTATAAAATTGAGAACTCATTTTATTTAAAAAGGTAAGCATGAAACAGATTGCTTAAAGAAAAGAATTTTAGAAACAATGTCACTAATGACATAGAATTTAAAAGGGCAAATGTCTAAAGTAAACACATACATATATATTATGATAACTTTTTAGCACATAATGTGTTCAATTATGCCTGTAAATCATATTTCAGAATAATTTTGAATGGCTGACACATATTTTGATGACTACCTAGCAATTTTGAATCAACTTTATTGAAAGGTCATATTTCACAATTATATTAGAAATTAAAGACATGCTGAGCTGAACATTATTTTCAAATCATATTTTTGATTAATTTTCTAAGGGTTAACATGTACTTCGATGATTCTTTAGCTCATAACACGTTTAATTTTGTTTTATTTCTTAATAATTTCCAAAATTTAAAAGGCTTAAAAAATATAGTGACCATTTCTAACCTTTAACCTATTTCAAAAATCCATGAAATTAAGTAATTTTTCACATTTACCTTGACAAAAGTTTTTTGGACTAGCTGTTTCTTCAGGTAAAACAAATGACTGAAAATGATTGCGGCTGAGTATTGCCATCAATTCATAAGTGGCTTGTGCCTCAAGCTCAAAAACATCAGTGGCCGATAAATGAGGTGAAACTAGTATATTTAATAGGCCCGTCATAGCGGTATGGGCATATTGTGTGGATGTGAGAATGTTTCGTAGCACGCTATAGCTTGCATTACTCTGGCGATTCACTGCAAGGCATAGAAAAAAGAGTACTTGTTCTATTTCTGAGTACTGCAGAGCTCCTCGACGTACAAGTTCCTCTACAAATCGCATTGATAGAAGAACAATCTGCCAGAAAATCGAAATCAGTACTTCTGAATAATAAATGAGAAGTTCATTAAAAATTGCTTACTAAATGCAAATCATCAATTTATATCATTTTTAATGAGGAAAAGAACATGTAGCCATAATATTAAAATAATTATTTAATGGCATTCATATAAAAAATCTGGCAAGATCTTATGAAAAAACTAATATAAACGGTGATTATTGATGGTGACTATCAAGCCTGTAAAGAGCTTGAAATCACGTAAAAATAAGTGAACACTAAGGTCAATGAGGCAAAATAACTTTGTTTCCAGAATTTAATTTTGCCAAGCAAATATTACTTTTTGAAGACAAGAATTATGTATGTGTTTAATTGTCAAGGATAATTTAGTGCATCTACATAAATAAAATTTGGCTATGTCTGTATGTATCTATTCTATGGTCATTGATACTGAGCTGCCATGGTGGCCTGTATTCGGGGATAGAAACTTCAAGTTGGATTGGTTTCATATTGCTTGCACTTTATAATAAGATATAGCTAGCTATGTTTAGCTATATATTACTTTATATTGATGCAAATTTGAATAGTATACTATCTAGTATACTAGTCTTAATTTGGACAACCAATTACGGAACAGTTATTTAAATCAATTCTATGTTGAACTGTAATTGTGTACTTTAGTCTATAGTATCTTTCCTATCTTTTCTCTCTCTGCTACCTCTGTGTCTCTGTGCACTATAGAACACTAAACCCAATAGATTGAAATTACTCTCTATTGTCTTTTCTCTTGTCTCTCACAATTGTACATCTTATCACGTGTCTATAATTTATGTATCAATAGTTTGAATAATCCCCTAAAAGGTGCATACTCCTTTTCGATTAGATTTGCTATGTATAATATAATAATTCTGGTGAGCAGATCTATGGCTCATGAGATTCATGTACAATTCATATTTATGATGCTTGCGGAAGAGTCATTTGGGATTTTTAGGCATCTATGTGTTTATATGTTTGTCATATTTAATGAAGCCCACTAATTTTATGTAGAAAGAGGACTGTTTCGGCACGCAGTTAAGTATACATAAAAATGATCACTAGTACAACAAAAGATGAATAAACATGAATAATATATTTCTAATTTAGCTATTACAATGAATGATAATGGCAATATAAACATATTGCACTATATGTACTTGATGCTGGATCAGCAAAAGTAAAAAGTAGAGAGAGAAAAAGGTGTTATAGATTGAAGCTCACAAATATACTTCAACTTAAATATTATTCTAGAAGTTTATTCTATAAGTGCATATTCATATTAATGCTAGCATAAAAAAATTATTTATTATTTTAGTCCGCATTATTATAAACAGATATATAATCAACTTAAGTTAGCTAGCTCATAATGGAATTTAGCCATATTTTACTGCATGGATACAATTAAAATTCGAGTATTTTTACTGATTCAATACGCAAAATTAAGAAAAATCAAAATTCCAAAAATTTACCTTTTCACCAGATTCTTGACACATATTTGATTTAGCTGCATCAATGCTCACATCACATATCTTTTGTACAAACAATTCATGACAACCTGACTCCTCTATTACCCTCCATGAGTACTTTACGATTTGAATAATAAAAGGCAAACACATACTATAAATGTGATGTTTTTGCTGAAGCCGAGATCGATGGTGGCCATCATGTGGTACTGTTGCAGCCCCTAGCCATCTAAGTAAAAGTGGACCAATTTTTGTCCCAAAAGGGGATAAAGCTTTTCCCTGTTGAGTGAGAGCTCTGAGGCACTGAAGCCGCAATCGAAATAGATCTTTGTCAGTGTAAACTGCACCTATAAAATAGTAGTAAATTTATGATATTATGCTAATCGATGATTATGAAGTTAAGAATAGTGATGGATTATAAGTTATGCATTAAAATGCCATCAAGAACATTTTCGTATCTGTTTTAAAATACACTACTATAGGTAATTCACTGACTAAATTGCATAACGAATTATTCGATTTGTCCCTTTGTGTGCTCTGCAAAACCGTACAAACATTGTGTGCAACTAAATTTGTTTGTATGAATTTGGCTTGGTATACATTTTCTGACATTATGATGCTTTAAGTTAACTAAAATAGACCTGCTTACCTGGGGAAGGAACTGCATCTGGATCAAATCCATCTTCGGCGGCAATGGACATAAACAGAGCTACTCGGAGAGTCGCATCCAGTTTAATTACTCGGTAATGGTGTCGAACCATATATGACATGACTTCAAGAGAGAATATGATAAATATTCGACGATCGTCGCCCCACGTGTCTTCTTGCAAGATTACCTTCCGTGAAAAAATAATGTCATCAGAAATCATATGAATTTGCTGACAGCAGCGGTTCTGACAATTACAAATGTTGCACGCCTATCTTAATAGGCTTTTCGAATAGCTTTTGTCGGTCAACAATTAATAAAGTCATGCTAACTTGCACCATATTTTTTGCATGCATTATCGACGTAAAATTTCAAATTATTCATATTAAAATAGGTTCGGCAACACTATGACTTATCAATGCGATGGGTATTAAGATTTGGAATAAATTTTGCTGCACTGCTTATATTTTGGGCGGGACAGTTTTTTACCGAAAGCGGATGTTCATATCAAGATTTTTACTATAGAACTTAGGCACAACAGTATGATGCATATGTGACGAGGCAAAGAAAAGTCCAACAAAATAACAAGAAATTCATCTAGTAACTAGATGAAAATGGGATTAGTTTATTGTTCTCTCAGCACATTTATTGAAAAAGGCAAACCAATATTGAAATAGCCAATAAATCACCTTTGACACCGTGATATCGCTTTTTCCTTCATTGAGGCAGATGACACTTGAGAGCAACTCTTCAACAACAAAGGTCCAAACAGTAAGAAGATCCGAAGAACTGAAATCCCAATGCTCGAGTACGTTCCGAATGCATTCTAGATGACTCGGGTTCTGGCCTTTGCTCTTAAATAAGAGTATTGCACGACAACAATCGAACACATGCTTCGGAAGATTATGATGCTGCGGCCTTACTAAGTCATGATTCCAAAATAAATTCGCCATTTTAATGCTACACGTTTGCTATGTATCACCATTTTGTAATCGTTCACTTCATACTTTTCCATTTTGCGCAGATTGCAAATCGTAATTCGCCGAGATATAAGCCAATGAAATTAGAAAAACTTGTGCTGGAAAAAAGGCCGGTCACTAAGGCGATTATAGTCGCATTAGTGAGTGGAACTGCCTTTTCAGTTACTACGTAAAGGAGATATTTTCGAAGACTTTTTTTAACTTCATCCACAATTTTACTATTATCGATGAATGAAATTAAGGTCTTCATTAAAGCCTGTTTAGATTGATTCACTCACATGGAATCTAATGAGAAATCATCCCGGCGCCGAGGAACTGGCGCTTTGTTGCCAACTGCATCATTCTCGCAACGTACACAAGTTCGAAGACCTCGTTTTAGATACAAAGCTGTGCCACAGATTTGTTTGGTTTCTGCGTTCATTATTGTTGTGTGGTTGTTATATTCAAAAGCTTTCAAGATGATTAATGACTCTGATGGCACTGAGATTAGAGCACATGTACACGTTGAAACACCTGTAATCCTTGAGGACTATATTGACTCTCAAAACTTGCTGCCTCTCCCCACTTCAGAATCTGCCCCACTATCCGATAAGCTAATACCTCTATCAGACGAGGAAATAAATGACTCCTTGGTTAAGGAAAATGGAACGTTTATCAATGAAGCATATTTAGGCAAATCAAGAGCTGGTACCGGTACTGCCCTACGTATTGCACTTATAACTAATGCTATTATGCAATCGGATGATAAAGATGCGGCGATAAAGCTGGCAAGATTTAACGAATATATTGCAAACAAGCAGTGCTATGCTGAGGTAGATCTTGAATCATGAAAATAATTTTGGCTACAATGAAAATAAAAAAATAATTTAATTTTTCCAAAATATTATTTCTGATGGGAAATTCATATGAAATTTTACAATTTGTTCGAATTTCCTTTCGTTCAGGGTCTGGGGAATTCTACTTTAATAAAAGGCATATGTCAAGAAGTCACATGAAAAGGCACTGGGCTCACATCTAAAGTCAGGAGAAATTTATTTTTTCGATGCACTCATTAAATAGTAGTTTCAAAAGTCACTGAAAATTAGTACTTTTCAACTGGAATCACTACCCACTAGAGTGCATTCACATAATCTTACTATGAATTAAAAATCAGTGTACATGTTTTTCAGGCTTATTGGTGTGATCACATTGTAAATGGTATTCCTTTAAAAATTTAGTAATGAAACATTCAATATAATCATCAATTTCATGAGTAGCAATATATTTGTTTTTTTTTATTTTATTGCTAGACTCATGGGTATGATCTTATTGTTGATTCACGGAATCATGTAGAAGGTATGGGCTTTTATGTCGATTCGGACATAGGTAAATGGGGCCCTACAAATATACATTTCAACAAACCTTATCTGCTTAAAAAATGGATATCTCACTATGATTGGGTACTCTGGCTTGACTTAGACTCGCTTATTATGGACATGGGTAGGTACGTATATGTATTACTTTGACATATATGCAAAACCATGAAAATAGTCAAATTTTTAAGTCTCCCATTTATGCAACATTTTTTACCTCTTTAAAATATTCCGGAATTATTTTGAAGTTTTACCTTACAAGCAGTGAATTCATTAAGAGCTGAAAGTCATCAAAGTATGCATTTGCCTCTTCAAATTCTCCTTCATTGGTTATCTTTTTACTGTCTATTTAAAATCCTTCTTTTTCCTTTGATGCCTGATTGGAACTTTGTTACATATTCACAGAAAATGACTTTTAAGAGACTAAAGAAGTCCCTGTACAGATTCTTGGTACTTTTCTTCATCATGCGAAAAGCTGTAACTTTCAAATTTTGTTACTATGTTCATTAATCTGATATAAAATTATAGTACATTATTAAACTTCTTTATCTTGAGCAAATTGCACTTTAAGTTTTGTTGATAGTTAAGTCATTGACCTTTAAAATGAAATCATTGCTACTTTTAATAGACTTTGCTATGGCTATATTCCCTTGAATTTCAGGAAATAGCCATAGCAGTGCAGCTATTCAAAAGGCCGTAAATCACAAAAAAATATTAATTCAAATTCCTATAGCAAATACAAAAGCATTCCTTCAAAATATTACTGGCATTGATGGTACTTGTAAAGTTATATTTTTTGTCCTGTTAATCCTGGGACGGGTAGTTTTGCTTGGAGTTCTATCTGACATGTTCTAGAACTAATCGGCATTCAGGATATTTTAGTAAAACAGCTAGGAGGAAATAATGTATTAAAATCAAACGTCACAAAATCTTAATAGAAGAATTAGAATTAAACCATTCAAATTTTACAACTTTTGAAAGGTGCAAGCAACATAATTCTTAATGTGGTTAATGGATTTTTCCTCCAGTTGGATAAATCAATTTCTCATATTGAGCTCTACCATCTATCATTTCCTAGTTTAGAGTTAATACTAGTATTAGTATTCTGTTATTTACCTCGGCACAATATATAGTGTTATTAACACTAAGCCTTGAGAATGAACACTAGTATAAGGGAGGCACAAAATTGTATTAGTAACACAAAATTTCTGGGGTAAACAATGTTTTCCGCATCTTTTTTTGGGTTCAAGAACTCTACTCAGTAAAGACGAAAAAAATTATCTAAGAATTGATGTTAATAGAGCTAAAAATTAAAATTGGCACAAATAAGTACTACTAACACTAATTTACTCGTGTACTAATTAGAGCATTAGAACTTAATGCAGAATTGAGTCTATGTATTGGTCTCAAGTGCTCTCTTAATTTTATCAAAAAGCTCCAAAATTCATGATAAAAACTAGCTAGGTAATCTATTAGGATTTTACAGCATCGGATCTTTATATGACTAGATTATTTGCTGAAATTTCTTTTATGCTCTAATCCTTATTTTTCATATATGTATATGCAGACCACTCGAATGGTTTATAGATCAGCTAGCTGATGACACTCATGTTCTTGTACCCCAAGATCAAAATAATGTACTTTTCTTTAGTGCTTATGCCTTACTGCTTCGAGGGAGCCCAGAAAGTCAGGTAAAGCATTCATTGTATTTACCTATAGTAAACTTCGGATATAACAAATCTGTGGCAACCACTAAGTTAGTTTGTTGTATTCAAAAATCTAAAGCTGAACTTCGCACAATATAACTATTTAGTTTTCCTTATTTTAAGTTAAAATTGTTAAAACTAGATTATGTACAAAGTTTACCGCATCTCAGAAAGATTTCTATGAGTGCATGAAAGGTCTACTGTAATGAAATCGAAAAAATTCTTTTTTTTTACCAAAAGATTAACGGGATGAAGGGAAATGATGCACTCACTGAGCATGTTACCGAAACAATAAATTTGTCTTTTTTAACTGAAAAGTTGATTATTTGTCTATTTTGTTTTGGGAAAGGTTATGTGTTTGCCTTTTTTACGCGCTTTATAAGTTTTGTATCCTTTTTTGTTCACCTTTTGAATTTGACGAAAAAAAGGTTTTACGACAATTTATAAAAATTGATTAATTAATACTTGCTTCAGAGTGTAGTAGTTGATGTACAAAGAAATATCTGAAGTTGGACACATCGTATTTCCAGAAACCTTGTTAGGATGGACAGTTGACAAAATTTGAGCAGTTCTTGTATTTAATTAGCCTCTCATGGCCTGATCCCTCATTACATTAGACACTACCACTAAATGTGTGACCCAAAAAATTTATTCGATAAAATCCTCGATAAATGGACAGTAAAGTGTTCTTTACAAACCAAAAATTATCTATTAGTGGTTGGAATAGAATGTAAAAGATTTGAATTTAATATAGTTTACAATTTATGGAATTCAAAAATTACTAATTTGTGGGCAGTAGTATCTGAGAAAATTTTTTCGGCCAATTTTATTTGCTCAATTAGTACTATTTTTTCTCTACCTCAACACCTCCTTAAGTTTAACATTTGAATAGTTTACCATGAAGTGTCCAACTTTAAAGGTTTCACTGTATTGCAAAATTTAAGAAAACTAGTAAAATATGATATGCATAGAAAATGCTATGAAAATTTTTCAAAACCAAATACATTCAGCTGTACATTTCAAAATATAATGGACCTTAAAAATTCTTTTTTTCTATATTTTACATAGTTCAGAATACAATGTCTAACTATATTCATATATCTGTCAAATTTATTTGAAATCATAATTTTTATAAGTCAAGTGCTTGACATACCTACTCAATAGTTGGCTGCATTTTTAATGCGCCCTCGCCAATCAATAACTATTCTGAAAATCATATCGCAATGAGTTTTATAGTTTGGAAGATATTGGCTTAAATACGATTTCAAACTTGATTGTCAAATTATCACGATTGAATATCAATATGTCCTGATTGCTTGCCAACATATCAAACTTGAATAGAAATGGTAAAAAAACCTAACTCTGTTAATGTGCATACGTATGTTTTTAGGAGATGCTTAATGACTGGTTTAGCCTTAAAGATGTATGCCCGTTTGCGATGTATGATGATCAATCGAGGTTGTATTCTGCGCTATTACGGATGCAGCTACGTGTCTTAAACGTTGAAATTGACAGAAATAGTATTGCTCATACGGACTGTTTAGACTTTTGTGAACAAAAAGATACGCAGAAAATGTTTTCTTGGTGCTTCGGTAAATATTGTGGTCAATATTTGATTACTATTATTTTCATGCAAAACATGAATATGTCTTTTCATGAACTGCAGGAGCTGATTTTGTACATATTTACATGTATATTATATTGTAACAATTTAGCTTTGGATATGCGCCAAACTGTATATTGAGCTGTGACTGTACAAGAATCGTGAACTGTGCAATTTTGTATTAAACTGTGAACTGTTCACTATTGTGTGAATTGTATATTGAACCGTCAAGGGTATATTTACATATGTGATAGATTCGTGCATTGTGACACGGAAGTAAGTGCATTAATACATACATACGTAGCTACATATGCCCACATGTTATGTTTTTAATATGTACATACGTAAGTACTTGCTGATACTCATATACTCATATTATACGTTGCATTGATTTTTGTAGATAAATCAGTGAAGAGAAATGGATACAGGCGAATGCCACACTTAAAGGGCCCCGTTGCTTTCAGTCGACTACCTACAAATGAATTTAAAAATGGTGATGATACGGGTTTAGTGATGCAAGGGATGTTTGGAGGCATTCAGATCAGGCCAGAACTCATCCATAAGGTATTTTTAAACCTTTATTGGACTCTTCTCATATGTATTACATTCTGTTTTATTGCATATTGCATACTTAAATACCCGGTTAAAGGAAGAGAAGTTAAATAATTTCAACCGAACATACATTTATCCCCAGGGAGTTATGGATTTTTCCTCCTTGCAGCTATTCTTCTAAGTCCATGAATGTATTTGTACCATTATTTATAAAGTTTCATAGTCAAATGTCATCAAGAACGAGATAATAAATTTTCAACAAAGTTATGCTCAATGCAAACAATTCATTATATTTGAATCAGGTCCAGCTTAAAGATTCAAATATTAAGTATACTTAGTGATGAGTGATTTTCATAGTTCATTATATGAACTGTTATTTGACTTGAGCTTTTACTTTGAATTTACATATTCTGAACTGGAGCTTTATCGAATCTACTGTGAAAAGCTATAAATATATATATATATATATATATATATATAACACTAGTTGAGTACAATTAGTTTTTAAATGTACACTAACAGTTCAGATAAGATCAGATTATAGTTCAGATCAGGTCAGGTAACTTTTTAAATATAGTTCAGTTCAGAAGTTTACTGACTTTGCTGCAATGTGATTTGAAATATGCTTCGTATAGGAGGTATCATTGTATGCTGAAAAGTATAACGATATATGTAATACTTGTATGACTTTCATCTGCATTAGAATTCTATCTTAAATGTTATTCGAATAGTCTGAACTAATTTTCTTAGAATAAAAAACATGTTTTGAAAGGCCAAACTGTTTAAAGCACTGCCAAAAAGTTACTCCAAGTACTCCTATATTACATTACAATAGCAACAAGATTCATTTGAATTTAGGCATTTGCCGTGCATGTGAAACCGATATGTCTTAAAGGGGCCATTACGTGCGCTCCTTTTTTGGATGCGCTTTTAAGCGAAGTTTATAATAATGGAATGGAAAAATGCTTTGGAAATCAAGGTTGGATTTTAGACCCAGTGTCTATACTAACGTCACTCTCTAAGGTATGGTCTTCAAGAAAAATTTATTTTTGAATATGTAGAATAAACAACATAAAAAGAGGGATTTTAAGGCAATAATATAGCTTTCCATAGTAAAAGAGGATTTAAAAAGGCAGAACCAATACTTTAATGACTTTTCGGCTCGTAATGAACTAATATTTGTTAAAATTCAGATATCTGAATAATTTCCGAAAAGACAAACAAGCTTAAAAATAATTTCATGACGTGTTCTACACGCACCCCCCCCCCTTCTGAACTACTGTTTTTTAATGTTTGAATATCTATTTTTAAGACCTGCCTCTGCAAAATACAACAGTCTTCCATGGAACTCAATCCCCCCAGGGGATTTAAAAAGTACTCTCGATATGTGTTGAATGAATGGTACCCATTGAGGATTCTTTTTTACTTTAGGATGTTAGTTTATAATATGATAGATGGAAAATATGCATTATTACATATTTTTACTTTGTAATTCCCAGTGGGATAAAATTAAATTTTACTTTCAGTAAGGGTTTAATCTAAAAGTATCTTATAGTCTTCGCAATTTCATTCATGGACAATTGAATTAAAACACTAAGGGTTGAATTTGATTGAAATAATATTTAGACACATTGGTCAACTTCTAAAAACTGTAAAATTCAAGGCAACTTTAGTATACGTACTGACACAAAATTATGGCAAATACTCATGTACACTTATATATTCTAAACATACTGAGACAAACAAATATTTACATGTATGTTTATCAAAAGTTAAAGTATCTATGAATGTTATGATTAGGTTCCGGGAGGTGATGAGGCAAACCAAGAAATGGTCGGAAACCAGTTTGTACCAGGCTTAAATATTGAATTTGCTATACCATTCAACCACAAACATACTATTTCCAATGATGGCACATTTCCGATGAAATACCAATTTCGAAATTTTGGCGAAAAAAAAGATTATCAGGCAATGTTTCTTTTAATATATATATATATGCATGTATGCTACTATTGAAATACACATGCATCATATAAAACTTTACAAATCGGACATTTTATGGTCAAATACGCAAATGTCCAATGCAAAGAAATGTCCATTTATACAAGAGAAAACAATTTAGAAGAAGCAAAATTTCTTGTTGCAAAAAAAATATGCGTACTTGAAATTAGTTCTCATTTATTTTTCCAGACAGTCACGTCTAGATTTTGGTAGATGAAAAAAGCAGTACTTTGCTCTCCATTTATTGAAAGGTTTCCCTAGACAAAATTGATTTTGTAACAGATTTAGTGTCCAGTGTCTAATATAACGAGGGATCAGTCTATGAAAGGTAAACTAAATACAGAACCTTCTCATCAGCTGTCCAGTCGGTCGAGGTGTCCAGAGATGCGCAGTGTCCATCTTAACAGGTTTCACTGTGCATCAACCAATACACACTGACGCATACGTTTACATAAACTTGTGCATACTGATAGATCTTATGCATCGACTCATACATTGCGACATAGATATCCATCTACATACGTAGGCATAGCTTATAGAATTGTGTACAGCTCATGCAATTATACAGATTCATGGTCATAAGGTCATTCACACTGACATCTACCTGTGCATTGAGACATAGATAAAAATATGCACATAATCTGACATAAGCATATAGATATTTATGCAGATACATACTAGCTACATATATGCATCTAGCAAAGAGCCCTTTTTCATAATATAACGTATATTTGATATGCACGTCTGCAGTGAAGAGCACTCTTTTATAGTATTATGTATCTATTTGCTAGGTATGTATGGGATCTGTACCCGCAGCTGGTGGAGATATATTTAGTAAATACGTACTGCAGCCCATTTTATCAGCACTCAGGTTCAGCATTAATTTTTTTGTGTCTGTAAGTAGCATCATATTATATATATATATAGTAGACTTCAAACATAACAAATTCATATTTAACGAATTTTAACCTACAGCGAATAGTTGAAAATGTCATGGTATGCCAAGTTCAACTCCAGATTTTCGGATATAGCGAATCGCTTTGACAATTCCAACCGGTTCGTTATATCCGAAATTTGCAAAATATACATGCATTTATTCCCATCAGGCTCATTTTTCACATTATCAACTGTTCAGAGAATAATTTTGCCAAAAAAATTGTCACTGATTTTACCAAATAAGATAGCCTTTTTAAATTGTTCTTATTTTTGTTGCATATCTCGGCAGCAGGTGTTGCAGTAAAGCTAACAATGACTTTAGGAAGATTTTTAAAATCTAAATTAGTCGTATCCGTTCCTAGTTCATATTTGTCTAATATAAGCTATCCATTGATTTATAATTTCATGATTTACTAAATTCTATTCCTACAACAACCGTTAAACTGTATAAATTATTTCAATTTTCAATGTATAGCTATTTTTGCGTTTTGATAGAATGAGTTTTTATATAATGTAGCTGTGAACGGAGCAATATTTGTGGTAGAACTATGATATCAGATAAAATAATAAATGGCGAGAAGCATACTCCTTGTAATTTACATAGTGTTGGCCACCATTTTCCTTATACGTTGACTCGAGAGTACAGAGCGAAGTACAGCCAGCCTGGTTGGTTAATGACTTTTATCAGAGATCCAATCGACAGGGTTATAATATCCTGGTTACGATTGACTAGTTCTTTGGATCGGGTAAGCTTTTTATTGAGTTCTTATGAATTCCACCGATTAGAATGCTTTTTTCGATTAACGCATTTCTTGAATTAATACAAATTCGAAATTTGTACCGTTTCAGATTACACGGTGAAAAATTGAAATTGTTACTATTTAGTTCATGTTTTCAAATGAGTCTTATATTTCTTCAACATTTACGTTTTCAATATCTAATGAGTTACTTTTCCAAATCATCTATTCTGTAGACTTCAGAAAAATGTCTGGATGGAGCAGTCTCATTGGACAAAAATGAGCCAATCGGCTTGTTCGAATATAGCAAACGAGCGGGAACAGATGAAATTTATACAAAATTTTTTGCGGGACAATCTTGGAACAGTGGAAATTGGAACCATCAATGCGTGGGTGGTGCCCCAAAGCAGAAATACAAAGACAAGAATGAATGGGTGAGTGAAAAATTAAAAAATACTAAAATTTCGAATTTTGATGTGAAAAGTCTACCATACAAATTTTGTTGAGATACCTTTTAGTGCTGAATAATTTTTTATGCGACGTATGTTTCTGAGCACTTTATTATGTTCCAAGTTTTAGAATGGATTGAAAGATAGTTGTATCAAGTTTTGATTTGAAAATTCAAATTTTAAAACCCTCCAAAAAATGATATAATATTAGTAGTATCATATAAAAAATTTACTTCCTCCTCGCTAGTTGTCTTATACATGTATTAAAGTGTCAAATAGGATATTCGTTATTTTCTAAGGCAATGCTTTTATAAATTAAGTAGGTTGCTCTGGTCCTCATGAATACCCTGAAAGTACAATTCTGTATAAAAATATTATATATCTGAAGGTTAATCAAATTTTCAGCTGATGAAAGGATACTCAGTGTCTTAAAAATATATTTTCATATATATTGATTAAAGAATTTTTAATGCGCAAAATCGTATGTTATTATGCATGAGTTTTAAGTTATACAATAATAATATATCATAAAGAATAATATAAATCAATGGAATATGGTTTCTTTTAGTATTAACTTAGAACCTTTTAACATTTAAGATTTTTTCATTTCCCCTATACTTCCTTCTAATTTTTAACTTAACAATTTATATGCCTCAAAAGCAAATTCATTTACTATGTATTTGGGTAATGGGAAAATATATGAAACAATTTTTTTAAAATGAAGCATCTGATTGGTCAATTTTTATAGGCCTTTCACTATTACCAAGGAAACCAAGCTGCTGCTACGCTTTTAGAATACCAATACATCGGAATTTTTGAATTTTGGAATCAATCAATTGCTCTATTAAATGCAACCCTAAATGTTGGACATCCAGAATATGTATTGACTCAGGAGATGCCAATCGTCACCGTCGAAGATGCACTTCAACTTGAACTTCCAGAAGATTCGCTTCAAGTTGAATTTCATCGTTTGCGAAAAGACCAATCAATTCGAGATGCTATTACATCGAGTAACAAAAAAGACATAATGTTTTATAATAGAGTTGTCCAAGAATTCAAACGGAGATGTCGATATCTCGGTATATCGCTAATTTAATCCATATGTCAGTTTTTTTTCGATATACTACTGATAACTGCTCATGGTTTGGAGCATGAAGAGTAGAAAGTTTTGTATGTCAATTAGCATCCATTTAGTCTCAACTGATCCCTTGGAGAGTAGAAAATGAAAAGTTACGATAGACATATTCTTATTATCATTTTTTATATATGGCTTCAGATAGCATTCACGTTAAGGCAATAAAATATAGTCTTCGATAGTGATGCATCGTCGTAACTGCACAGTTACTCTTAAAAGGTAACAAGTTAGTTTATACAGTGATGCATCATGATCAAATATTTATTCTTAAACAATACTCAATTCACTTGATTCCTCTGATTAAATTTTGTTAAATGTTTTTTATACTTCGAATTTCTGGAAGAAAAGGCTAAGTTTGCGAAAGAATATTCTTGAATTTTTCATGGAGACTCGAAGTTAGTATGTTCTACAATTTGCTGTGCTACATAACGAATATATTCAAGAAATAAATTTACAAAGATTTACCATCAGTAAAGAAAAAACCTAAATCTAAAAATGAAAAAAAATCTAATGCATTAATAACAAAAATTTTATCTTAGTTATCGAAATTGCTAAATTTTTTCTTTTCGCACTGTAATAATTATTCGTTTTATGTAAGCATTATAAAACGATTTCAGCTGCAGGCCACAAAAACTGGTGGATAAGAATGTTAAACATAAATATTAATGAAAAAGATAAGAAAATCATCATATTTGAACGAAAAGGTCGTCAGACATCTTGAAATAGCTAATTTTGCACTGGAACACTCATAACTGTGAGCTCCATCTGTATATCCTGTAATAAAAAATCATATATTACATTTCGATAATGCACTGAAATTTCAAGAAATCGTTTTAATTATTTCTCAATTTCTGAAAGATGACGTCATATTGCACTTCAATTTATATCCAAATTTGAAGTGTATCTCTAAATTCGAAAAATTACTTTAAGTTGTCAAATATTTTAAAAATATCCATTTATATTTTATAATTAATTTAAATTTAACAAGATCATGTAAATAAGTATTTCAACAAGATGAACAATGAATAGATGAAATTTAAACTGAATAACTATCTACGCGACAAATCTTCCATGTATTAACTGAATTACATGCCACAAATGAAAATATACCATTTTGTAATCAATCAACTTGTGTTTTCAGTATAATTTATTCTAATATTAAAATTACTTGTTCGTATTGTGAAAGTAATCGGATAATTTTGCCTATCCAGTAAATCATTCGACATGACTCTAGCGAAAAAACATTTATTATTATCGAAAATTCGTGACATTTAACTACCCCAAACCCACTGAAATTTAATACTTTCCTTAATGCCACAAATTGTCATTTTTCCACTAATAATCGTTTTTATTGTGAAAAAAGATATAATTTCGACTAATCCTTTAACAGGTTGAATGAATGAATCCTTTAATGATATATTTGTATTTATATGGGCAAACACATCCTTTTTGTCTATAAACTTACGTCATAAAACTTCTGTACTAACCATACAATGATGTTTAGAATGTTACCTCTGTTACCGTGTTAGGTACATTAACTTTCATTATTCCGTTAAACTCCCATAACTGTTCTTCAACTTTTGCCACTAAAGCCTTCGCTTGTTCCATATTAATTTTCGCAACCTATACATTATATTTTTTTAATTCTAAGGCAACAAAAGAAGCCATCGAGAAGATCAAATAGAATACTTTCTTACAATATGTAAATTAATTTTTGGTTGTACTTCAATTTGAAGTTTGCATAGACTTGACGGCTTGCTTCGACAATTCCGTGTGCATGATCGAGCTTTCTGACTTTATTACCCAAAATTAAGTCCTAGACAAAAGGGCACTAGTAATTTGCATAGTTTTTAAAAAAGAATTATTTTGTGTCCTTTCAAAGTAGTGACTTTTCATTTGGAGAACAACCCAAATGATTCTTACAAAATATGCACATAGATGTAGTCCAACGTGTTAGATTACTCTTCCTTTATTGAAGTATTGAATTTATTACTTAAATAGCACTGAAAAAGCAATATTTTCCGAATATAGAGCTCTGAGTTTGAATCTTATTCAACTTGAAAATTAAGTTTCTTCTGCTCTAGAACAAATTTCATCGATTAATAAATACCACACATAATGTGTACAATCGAATATAGCCATCTTGCGTTTTCTATGATAATACTGATATCAAAAAAACAACAAACCATTTAGGTCAAATTCAATGTCGATGAACCAAATTTGATTGTTCGGGGAACAGATCTCCAATTCAGTTCAGTAAAATAATGGAAAAATCAAACATTCATATCCTATCCAGATGTTCTATATTTGACACAAACCAAAAGGAAATTTGAATTTCTTCAAACAATTTCTTCCAAATATTTTTGCCAGTTGACCTTTGCAAAGCTGTGACAGTTAAAGGAAATTTGAATCGATGCAAAATGGATTTGTTACTCGTAAAGGAATAACTGACTGGCATAAAAGGATAAAAGTTTAAAATTCATACTACGCAAAATATCGTTCTAAGAATAATTTTCGACCTAACCTGTTTAAATGTAATTGCATCCATGTCGAATAGCTCTGCGCACACCTCATTTGAAAGCAAAGCAGGACATTGCTGTGGTTCAGAAGACTCGTCATCAGTAACATTCTCCGTGAGCATTATAGAAATATAAAACTTCCTATTTCTGACCTTTGCTGGCGTCAGTGCTCTAAAAAAGAACAATTTTCAATTTTTTTTAGCAAATCAACATAGAATTAATATCATGTGAAAATTTTTCATATGGAGTTAAGAGAAATTATGTCTCTATGCAATGGAATATTTTTCAGTGATAATTTGAACAGGAGAAGGGGTTGAATAAGAAGATATGCCATCGTCTTTGGAGCATTTTTCCACTGGAAAAACCTATCAGCACGTTACAAATATTTTGAATTTTTTTGTTGGAACAAAAAAAGCCTTTTTAGAAAAACTTTCTATGAATATTCTAGTTTGTATATGTTCGCATTTGTGTTCAATTGATAGTATTTATGGTAAAAAACTGTCTTTTTCTTATTTAAATAATGAAAAAAACCATCTAATGGGGGGAAGGAGTGAAAAAGCATGTTGAGCCAAAAAAGAACAAGGTAGTAAAGTTTGGAGGCTAAAATTTTCCAAATGTTTATACTGGGGAAAACTAAAAGCAGAACACAATAGTAATCTTTCAAGTTCAACTTTTCAAATCTAAAGTCCCATTGGATAATTAATATATGTAGAACCTTTATAATAACATCAGTATAGGAGTCTCAATCTAAATATTAGGGATCTACGAAAAAATCACTGTAGTCAAGTCAGAAGTGAATACGCAATACAATATTTATGAATCAACGATACAATAAGAAATGAGAATTAAACTTCGTAATAGGTTATTTAAAAGGTACGAGTACTTCTTCCTATGTGCTACATTCCTCAGATCTTCCTTCACTGGAAAATATGAAAGTACCGAAATGCACCAAGATGCATTTCTACCATGCGCATGCAACTATAGGGGGGGAGGAATGTGTAAATCCAGTCTCTTTCATTTTCTTCAAAAAGCATTTTATGAAGTTCACATTCACGGGCGAGGAAAAAATGAATAACTAAGCATGTTAAAAGAAAGACAAAACTAAACCTTTCAAAAAATAAAAAGGCAAAAAAACTTCCTGGGTACAAAAAAGGACAAATTGCACCGTTTCAACAACAAGCTCAGTGGATTCATCCTTTTGTTAGTCTTTATTTCATTTTTATGATCATTTGCAGTTAGTGCAAAAGCAATCATTGTAAGTCAATTATACCGATTCAGAATTTATAAAATTTAGAATCATGGATATTACTTCTTAATGATAGCATCACAAAAAATCTAATTACGTACTTTGATATATATGCATTTACGTATTGCACGGAACCAGCATGGTTAGGAAGGTCACAGAAGCGAATAACGCGAATAGAACCATTTTCATTGTTGCTATGCCTGAAATAATAAAATAACTGATTTTTTTGCAGAGTTTCGAAAAATTGCAAAAATCACAAAAAAATCAGAGAAGAATCTTAAGAAATAATAAATACTCTGCTTTTCTCATATAAAAAAGGGCAAGAATAGTTTTGAAAGGTTAAGTAAATATTCTTATTTATCCTACTATCATATGAAAAATGTAAAAAATTAATTAAATATATGTTCCAACATACATACGCATATATCTTGTAAGCATTTAGACATAGATACATCTGATGCATCCATTAAAGAAAACTTAGTGCTATCCATTCATTTTTTCATTTCATTTCAGTTGCATGAATTTTGACTAGTTGATCCTAACTGTTCCCTATTTCTCAATTGCACCTTTCCAAAACTGAGAACTATGGTAAAAAATTCGGAGCCCAGAGTAGGGTCTTGAGGCCTGTTGCCAGGACCAATTAATCAGAGAAGATCAAATGTAAGGGAAAAGGAGTTAATTACTTAGATAAGCAGACAAGCATGCTGGCCATTTGTAGCTTGGTTAAAGACTATCTTGATGCCATGGAGGCATTTCTGGGTGACGCACAGTTAAAATTACACCAATTTGGCAGCAAAGAAGGCAATTAAGATAATGAACTTCATGTAGAGGCCCAACATATGTCTAAAGAGGCTGCAAACCAGTATCAATTCAAGGACTATTGTGGAGTGATACTAAATTATCAGGCACTTGCAAGTAGTTTGCTGGACGCTAAATGAGCCTTTACATGGCTCGAAATGTCACAATTTACTTAATATTACCATTGAAACTTTTTTAATTTAAAAATTAATCAGTGGCACTACTTGTGAGCTTGGTCCTCTTCTGTCCATACCAAGTAATTTACGGAACCCTAATGAATTATAGTTCTTGTTGAAGTAGAATGGATATTATACCGGAGTGATTGAAAGTTAGAGTGGAGTATTATGCTGTGCGTTGTATTCATATTCTCTCTTCTTTGTACATTTGTATCTTTGAGATCCATCACTCCATAAACCTGTGCTACATCACATATGCATACATACGTACATACTCATAAATATAAGATTTTTGACCAACGCAAAACTTAAATTTAATATATTATATATCAAACAGACATAAGCATAAATCGACTATTCAAATTAAAAATGAATATGCATCAAAAGTATATCATTAGAATAAAAACTAAGAATCCTGAAGATACATAAGAATTTATTTAAAAAATTACCTGTCGAGTTTTATATATTGTGTCGGAGTAGTGCTAATACTAGTACAATCCTCCGTACTAGTCAGATCCATTATGTCCGAAACGGTACTAGCAGTGTTAATACTAAAAGTAGTTTCTGGCTGACCGATAGAAGTATGAGTAGCAGCAGTATTAAGAGTACCAGTAGTATTATTCCAAGTAGAATTGCCAGTAATCATTGAAGCACTAGCAGTACTTGGCTGAACAAATGTAGTACCAATACCAGTAGTATTGAGCGGATTTGGTTGATTTAAGGAAGTTCTATTCCATGATGAATGAGTAGTGCTTGGCGTAGTACTGGAAGTCTCATTCTGTGAAAAATAGATATATTTATGAACATTAGGTGTGAATTATTCTTCATATATTAGTATGAGTCTTAGTATATATGTATAAATACTTATGCATGTATTCATTAATTCTAGAATCTATTTACAAGTTCAATATAATAAAATTCTAAGCATTGCAACAACTCACAGAAGTACAAACTTGTGGCTCGCTCTGCAACTCAACTTGCATTAGTCGAATATCCATTCGAGCCAAGTCAACTGATTCATTACTAATCGCCAATTCGTTCTCAAATTCAAAAGCGCGTTCATCAATATATTCTGGTAGTATAAAAAAATAGGCATTTTTAGAGACAGATTCAAAATTAATAAATATTTATGAATAGTAAAATTTGATTTATTTTGAGCATTCAAAATAAGTTAATGATCGCTAATTTACCCTTTGAAAATATTTTTAATTTTTTCCCCAAAAAATGATACTTGTATCTAAGCAGTATCAATAGTGCTGCTGAAATTGCTCCTCCCTACTTTAAGTGAAAGCTACGTAGTTTAATTAGAAGAAAATGGACAATTTTAAAAATGTAATTTTTCAATAAAGCTATTAAATAATAATTGACCACCAAATGTGAATTTGAATTTGTAAGCGAAATTCAAAAGTTATGTTAATATTGGACCAAATTCAAAGAATGTATCTAAACATATTTAACCTCTCGTATTATAATGTATTTTTTAAGCGGCTATATTAGACTAATGTCAACCATAATGATAACGAGTGGACCACCTAATCTATCTTGAGTCGGGTTCTGAGACGCCCTTTGCACTGTGGTAGCAGCATCTGATTGGTCAGTAATGCTTCTAATTGTTAAATTTGGAGTATTTTCAATATTACTCTTTTCATCATCAGTTTCCTAGTATGCACATATAAATATTATATATTATGTATTTCTGTATGGAATAAGCACATTAAAATGAACTGAAATGCATTATCAATTTTTAGTAAAAAATTATACGAAGATATGCAGATACTGATATTACTCTTTATTTCTTTTACTCTATTCAAGAAATTCATCAATATCATATGCTTCCTGATTTTTATAATATTTGTTCTCCCTGCTATGCTCACATGCATATTTCCAAAGAAATTATCCGTTACATATTTACATAGAAAACTAGACAATTAGAAAACATTGAGAAGCAGGTATCCATTTCACAATCCTAATAAAGCAGTTAAATTGATAGCAACTACAGAATATATATAATTATTACCATAGGTATGCATATTTTTCCTCCTAGAACATGGGTATTGTCATTGTTGAGCATTAGCATGCCTCTACGTACATACTATTAAAAAAATAAAAATTGTGTATGAGTAAATGGACATAGATTTATATGTGATTTTAAAAAAATCATTTGAATCAATGTACTCATCGATGACTTCACACATATCAACTTATAAATATCCTTTTTAAATGAAATATTAAGCATTTCTATCTTGATACCAGAATTTTGTCCAAAACGAAAGATCGATGAAAAATTTGCGCCTACAATTTATTTAAAGAGAATGGTTTTTCGTGCATATTTCCAAGCTCCGACCTTTCGTTTGAGATATAATTCTGGCGGACAGCGTAGATATCGACATAGATAATTCATTAAATCTACTGCAGCAAATTTTGAGTAAATCATTTGAAATATATTCTATCCGAGTTTTAAAGATTTGCTCGAGGATTTGAAATAGAGCTTGATTCAATAGCAGCTATCATTGATTTCACGTATCTATCAAAAAAGAGAAGGATCAATCAACTGGTAAATTACTATCTCTAAATCTGAAATGTAAATGTGTGCACCAATCTGATATGGTATGCTATAGTACAAACATACCGGATTCATAACAAGAAGCTTCAAACCAAAAGCTAAATCTGCAATTTTTATATTCAGAACTTTTTTATACTCAAACGCAACCACATCTTGATATCCATCTGTGAGCTGAAACTTCAACATGCGTTTTGAATTTTCTGCCTTCTGATTTTCGCTTGTCTATGGCACAATAAAGGCAAAAAATTTATACCACTCCAGAGATTAAATAAGCTGGCACATTTTAGCAAGCAAAAAAAATTTGAATTAAATTTAGGCTATATTCGAATAAACTAGTTAACGTTAAAGACCAGACCATTACAAAATGAAGAGAACCACAATAATATTGATTGTTTTTATTCAAAGTAATATTCATAGCGGTCACCCTAAAAAACGAGACATAAAAGCAACAAAACATCGAAAAAAGAAAGAGAGAGAGAGAAATACTATCCACTTGGCATTCAGAGTAAAACAGAATTTGAAGAATCTAAATTAATAGTAAAATGTACAGGTCATCTTGACAGTTCAGTCCATTATCCATTTATAATGCATCATTAAATGTAAATATAGAGGAATTATGTTGCCCACAAAAATATAAAAATAAATACTCGTAGCAACAGCTATGAACATGTTGACATATCCTTATGATACGAAAATATTTAAAAGATGCAAATCAATAAAAATAATTCTTTGTAGAGCAAAATATTTCTTAGCATGCATTCTGATTGGTAATCCTAAGCCAATTTAAACTAATTAAAAGACTCAAAATGTAATATATTCTACAATGTTTTTAAGAGTAAGTTGCTAAAATTTTTAAGTATTTTTTGGGCAGTTTTGGAAGTTTCTTGCTTTTCTACTCATTTTCAACCAATATAGACATTGCGTAAGCACATACAAAAAAGAAATTTTATAAAAAATACCACTATTCTGTAATTCTCCTCGTTATGTGCATCACTTGGTTATTGATTTGAAGTCAGTAAGAAAAATAGTAAAATGTTAATTTCAAAATCTATACGTACATTGCATATTTAAAAACAATTATTTTTACAAAATATTTATTAATCAATGGAAAATGCGGTTTGTGCAGTTTCCTATCTAAGAAAATGATCGAACCAAATTCAACCAAATCGATTTAGCTATAGTAGAATCAATTTTCCTAGTTGCCTTGATTAAACTTACTTACTCTTAAGTTTGTCACAAACTATTGAAGTTTTAATTTTTCTCTAATTTGCAAAAAATTCAAATATTGAATTTTAAACTCTTAAATTACAGAAAATGTCGAAAAACATGAAAACTGTATGATTGGGAATATAATATCAATCAACGAATAACATCATGTATCATAGCTATTGAATTTAACTAGTTCAGCTTCAAAAATACAAAAAAAATCTAATAAAATAAAGGATGTTTATAAACCAATGTCATACCTCCAGTATATGAAAAAAAACTAAACGTGGGAAATGATAAGCTCTACTTTAAAATGCCCTCCATACAAATGAAAATTCAGTATAAAATTGAAGATTTTCTAGTCTTGATGATAATGTAATTATATATACATAATTTCAGTACGAAGTTAATAATTGCTATTTACTAAATAACTTACTTCGCTGACGTTTTTCCATGTTTCCACTTGAAGCACAAAACTTCCTTCAATGAATCGATTATGAAGTGACGCTATGTTATCCGGCAACGATTTTACTCCAGCATCTCGAATGTCTGAGTGCAAATATTGGTAAAAAACCATACCAGCGGCAGAAATTAAAGATTCATGACCAGAAGCGATCGCATTGCAGCATTGATCTATCCATTGTGGTTTGGTTTCAATACCAAGCTCGTGGATTGATCGTCGAATCTTCATAATTGAGTAACAATTTCTTTATTCAGACCTAATCGAAAGGAATAATTTGCTGTAATAACGGCGCTTACTTGATCAATCTGCATTTATCTCGAACTCTGCGAATGAAATTGGATCACAAACTACAAATTCGATGCAAGAAAGATTGTAATGACACTTTAACAGTTGACACAATGTCGTCTTGATTACTTTTAGTAGATGAAGAAAAGGTGTTGAACCGATGCTCTCATGGTTAGGCATAGTAAATCAGTGTTTTTACCTGTTACGCCAACGGTTCATGACGAAACCATTTAACATGATAATCTGGCTCCTGCAAATGAGGGACGGTCCCTCACCGTCTCTCATTCAAAAAAATTCATTCCTATTTTTGTGGCGAAAAAAAGAAACAATACAATGAAAACAATTCACATTGCAAGAAATGGGAAGCAACAGCAAAAGAATTCATGGCTAGCAAAGTACGATTACAAATTAGGATTGAAACCAATATATTCAACTATCTCTGTAAGTTTAGTTGCCTTGGCATTGTACCAGTTTTGCTCTGTTTATGGAAAGGAAGAAAAAGCACATGAAGAAAAGGTTGTCAGTGAAGCACTGAATATTTTGTCAAATAGTGGCAATCGTTCTGAAAGGGAGAAAAAATGGAAACGTCCCCAAAATGTGTAAGAGCTTCAACTCTTTTAGATTAGGCAATATAGAAAGGCTCTAAATGAGTCAATCCAAACCAATTGGCCAATCCAAACCAATTGGCCAATCCAGAGTAAGTAACAGTTACTCATACGTAAACAAGTAAATAGATATTTTGACCTTGTGAAGATCGCTCTTTGCAACATCATGAGAAGCTAATTTACTTAATAAATATACAGTGTATCTTGTTTTGTATTGTCTATGCTTTTCTGTTAGTTTCTCACAGTTACATTCTATTCAACTTGCAGAATATGAGAAGCTGGAAACCTGGCAACAGCAAGGTAATTCTATTGAGCACAAGACTATTAGTGCTTTTATGCAGAAAGTGGCTTGTATAAAGTTTATCGTTAAGCCCAAAACTGTAGAAATCGTTTCCAACATCTTTTGCAATTCAACGGATAGGTAAAATGGAAATAACTGGTTCATTGGATATGTTGTAGCAGACAAAGATTTAGAAAGCTGCAATATAGATGAGCTTGGTAGTTTCACTGCAAAATCCAATTCAATCAACTTTGTGATAAGCACCAAAAATTTAATAGTGTTTAATACTGCTGTTAGATCTCTTGCTGCTGTTCTTCTTTTTGGCTTCTGGTTAAAAATATTGTAGTTTTTCAGGAAGAAACCACTCGTAAAAATTTATATCATCCAAATGAAAAAACACTAGTAAAATTATTTGTCAAATTGTAGATATAAACTTGTCTGAACTATCAACTATACTCAAAAGTATTTGATCAATTGGCATTGCAACTGATAGTGCTGCACATAAAGTTGATAGGTATATGGATATTCAGATTTAGTTTGGGTACAAAGGAAGAGTATACAATTTTCATGGATTGGTTGTTCCAATGGTGAAAATGCGCTATACTTCAAAGCAATGTTATGAAATAGTATAGCATTTTTAAAATGCTTGTACCCAAAAGCACTTGAAAAACTGACTGGGTATATGTCTGATGGTGCATTGGTTATGATGGAATTTAACAGGGAGACTTAACACTTTGATGAAAAAAGTAGCAAAAGAATGTATAAATAATTTAGTTTACATAATTAGGTGTCAAAATCAGTAAATAAACTTTGGTTGCGGATAAACTGTTGATCATTGTCCATGAGGCATTCAACTTTCAGAGTACACTTGGAAGGCTAATTACTTTATCAAGAAAGAATGAGACTCCAGTTCCTATTATAAGGAAAACCATTACTTTTAGTTGAACTTGGTGAGGATCAACTAATGAGTCATGCAACTGGTTCTTGAAGAATTAGTTGAGAATGTTTCAATGTTGTTTGAAAAATAAAAGTTGTATCAATATTCCAGCCAAAAGCTCCCAAAAATTTCAATTGCAGTGGAACTTGCTTACCAACTATGCAAGTTTAGTTTTTCAAATATGTTGAGAGAAACTAGCTTTTTGTGAGCTACATCAAGCTTATGAAAAAGTTGAAAATTATTTCCGCACAAATATTGAAATTTACTATGCTTGAGATGGTTCTAATATGTGCTCAACAAAATGTGAAATCTTGCTGAGTCAAGCATGTTTTAATCTTTTTGATGATGTGAACAAAATCAAAAAGAATGAAATATTGACTGCCAATAAAAAGTCATTACTATTCCATCAGTAAAGTGTATGCTATTATTATGAACCTGGCTGGGAATAATTACGAAAACGAAAAGTAATCTCCAGTTACTACACCTTTGGAGTTCATGAAAATGAAAACTATAGTACAACGGACACTATGAAGAGGTTATACAGTATATACTACTCCATTGCTAGATGTGAACTCTAGCAATTCAAGACTGGTAAATATTCAATTATTTGATGGACCAGTAGTAATTGCACTGTGGTACTATTCCACTAGATAAAGTGAGAACATGATGTTAGCAGTTAGAATTCTTAAATTGAGAATTTTCAACAGAATCAATGATGCAGCTAAAATATATTAAGATCAACCGGTTAACAGTCAACTCATTACAGAAACTAGTTCTTTTAATGATTTACTGGAGAACCATCGGTTTTTACTAGAAAAATACTTTGACCTAGATATACTCTGTAGGCTGATGCAGCAGAGATACAGCTTGATTAACACCAATTAAAGGAATTCAAGTTTGAAACAAATATTAAGCTCTTGTAGTAGTGGAAAATTTGAAGCCTGACGGAGCATACTACAATTTACAAAATTCAATAAAAACTGGATACAGATTGGCTGTGGTAATGTCTGGTTTGCATACAGGGAAATTAAATTTTTATATCCGTAAACTAACTTAAATAAGCACCAAATGTGTTTGTCAAATTATGCAATGGAATGTCAGATGCAAGCAAAGCAATACTTAGATATGGTCTCATTGTGCTGTTTAATGAACTGATTGTCCAATGAATGATTTTTATTGTATTTTTCTTAACATTTTTTAATGCATAGAATTTAAATTATGTCATAAATATCCAATTTTTTTTCATTTATTCTCTTTTAAGTTCATATAAACGTATATTAGGTAAAAATAGATAAAATCCCTCATTATGTTAAAGAAATCTTCCTTATTCAACTAGTAGGAATTATTTAATATTCCTTGTTTCCAGAAGCCTGATGAAAATCATGGATATGTGATGGTGAATCAAAAAAGGTAATCCCAGGGATTGTAAATGTATGTTTTCCATGAACTATACAACCCCATTCAAGAGCAATTTGGAGAATCTTGAGCTCCAGTTAGAAGTGGAAAAATTCAACATGAACCTTTTTGCATATTTAACTATGCTTTATCAAACAATTCAACATCCTTTCATATTCAAAAACACACATATAAATTAGTAAGCCATTAAAAAGACTTGGTCTACAAAACATATTTTATCTAGAGGGCAGAAATTTTTCTACCTACACAGACTAAAGTAGCTTCTATCATCAGTTTCATGACAAGAAAACATTTTCAGTATTATGCTGATCTAATACTATTGAACATTCTTTCAAATTTCATGTTTGCCTCAAATACTCTACATGCTTCCAAATTTTTTAGTTTTACAACTCTTACCTCAATTAAATTTCATTGAACAATTTTTGAAGTTCTAGGAGGGTACCACATGCAACTTCTAAAAAACTTGTTCAGTCCACTTTCATAATTGTATCCATCAATTTCTGCCATGCAAACTGCTCTGTTGGTTCTCCTGGTACAATGCTGAGTATTTTGGTTAAAATTCAATTTCTTTTTAATTTTCAATTTACTAAATATTACTTACCTTTTCCTTTGTTTTGCTTGTTGCTTGCAACTAACTGCTTCAAAATTAAGCATCTAGTCCAATATATTGCAAGTTTTCAATGTCATATATCCTGTACTTAATCTTACTACTTGTTTTCATTAGGTTACAAGCTTGCCTCTTGTTATACATTTATAGTTGCACTTCACACTTTGATTTTAACACATTTTCCTATTTTATGGAAGTCAGCAATATATGGCTGGGGTATGTGAACCAAGTTTTAGCACAGGGTAAAAATCTCAGAAAAGATTAAAAGAATTTAACTGATCACTGCAAGATGAGGGTAAAATTCCAGAATGTTAGCAAGACAATTCAAATCAGGAGCATTGCCTTCTCAAGAAGCATTATACATTTTTTTCTTTTGATTAGCTCTGTTCTAACTGAGAATCTTATGCAAACATGCTAACTCCAAATTGCTTTATTTGTGTCCAACTTTTAAGGGAACTAGCTTTGAAAAGTCAAACTCTTATATTTCTTTTCCTAATACAAGCTCTAATACTTTAGCTGTGGAGCAACAAGCCCCTTCAGTCTTTTTCAGTCAAAATGAAACTACTGCTTAGATGCATTACAAAAGTATTGCTCAAAGTGTTTTTCCAGCTTGACCCCTAACAAGATTAGTATGAAGAGTATTGTGTAAGCCTATGAAGACAGTACAGTGCCTGTTTTTTTCCTACCTGTAACCTATCAAGAGTTGATAAGTTAATAACTAATTGGCAACCCATTACTCAACCCGTGACTGATGCACCAGTTAAATCAAAGTTGACCAATGACAGGGATACAATTAATCTTCTTCTCTCTTATGCCTCTGCTACCTATGATGCTACAATGCCCTCCAGGGAAACAGCAAGATATATAGAACCAATCAATTAGCTTCTTTTCCACACTCTGAGCTATCAGCTTCAAGGACATCTTATGCTGATGTTATAAATAGAATGTTTTTTGCTTCAATAAACAACTCTCATGGTAGTGATTGTACTACACCACATGCTCATTGCGTCTGCATTTATTTTAACTACATCAATTAAGTCAAGGCACTTGACCTCCATAGTAAGTTTACTTTTTCAATATCACACTGAGTCGATACATTTCAGACGCTCTGTGGTTCAACCATCTACAGTGTTGTATCATTCTAATATGCATTCAACATAAAATTTTCAATACCATCCTGATGTGCATGCACTATGTGGAACTGCGATGCTGGCGCCACCACCACATCCTGTACATTTTTTTCTTCACGACCCTCCACAGCGATAGGCCCGAGGTGGTCACCTGTGGATTTCAGCCACAGAAGCCAAAACAGAAAAGGGCTGTGCTCACTCCCATTGGGGTACGGGGGGGGGGGAGTGTGTATGCTGGGAGTAAGCAGTTGGGGTGAAGATAGAGTTGCTGTAACCCTCCCATATTCAGTGGGGGTAGAGTAGGTGGGCACTCACAGTGTTGATTTATTTTGTATGTTGTAATAAGAGCTAAAACTCACCAAGCATCCAGCATATATACAATTCGGGGAAGCCAAGGGGAAACCAAGGGGAAACCAAGGTACTTTCAAACTTTTTAGAGTTTTTTAGAAAAATATAAGTTGCCCACTTCATGAAATCATACACAAAAAAACAAATAGAAGCAGTTTGGTAATGATTATGCTTTTGAACATTGAAATTTGAGTGAATTCATATGTCATAGCTCAAAAATGCTGCCTACACCACAGGCTGAATCTAGTACAGGCTTGAATACAAATTTTACATCATATATACAACGTGTCACAGCAACCAACGAGCACTTAAGACAAACCATACTTCGACTCCCTTTCCCTGCATAGAGAAAAAATTTATTAACATATCCATCAGTTAGGGATGTTCTAGAACATTTACATTTTCATAGCTGCTTATTTTTCCTTGGTACCACATAGTAAAATTTTCTATGAATACAAAGCTTTTTAACCACTGTTATTCTTTTCAGCGATGAAATTTGTTTATTTTTTGGCGAATTCTCTGTTACAGCGCAAGAGAGAGAAGCAGCAAGGAGGCCTGAATGAAGCAAATGCTGACATGCTACTTAAAAACAATTGTATACAGCCTCTTACAATTAGGATGAAAATTGTGAACACATTAAAATATTGTAGATAACCAACACAAAGACAGGTGATTTAATATTTTACCAAAGTAAATGTCCTAGTAACCTATACATTATGCTGTATACAATTTATCTAATTCTGAATAATGAATGACTCCTTGTAGCAAAAATCTCACAGAGAAGTTGGACGATTTCAGTTGTTGATAATTTGACTCTTTCACAGAGTACTTATGTTATTGAATAGTTCTATAATTTTGTTTGTTAATCGCCCATTTTATATCGATAGAACTGGTGCTAGAGCAGTAATAGCCGTATCAACGTGATGTAACAGGTATTTTGTGCTACTGTAACAGCTGATTACATGACAATAACACTTGAGATAAATATGCTCACCTTCATTTTAGGTTTAGAATGTTGAACGAAAGTGCTGTTCTTCAATGCTGAAACTTGCAGCCAAGCAAAGACTTTTTAAAATTGCTTTTTGAATCTAAAAAAGAATAAATTTAGAATTAAATATGTAATGTTCAGCAATGTCTTGCAATTTATTTAATAACTGAGTCATTTAACAGTGGAAAAAATATATATTCAGTTTCGTTTACAAATTTTTTAAATGCTTCTAAAAAGAACCATAAAAAAGAAATTCATGAGTTTATGATAATCTTTTTCCAAAACATTAAAATTGATGCATCAATCTTAAAAAACCAAAAATCCACTTATAAAAAAAGGCTACTAACAATAAATATGCTATTACCAGTCCCAACTGTTTTGCTGTTGAGAACTTCAACAGATATAAATTGTTGACCATGACAACAGTAAAGTGCAAAATTTGAGCAGTTCTCAAAACTCAGTTCATTTTTAAAATTTCTGCCACGGAAGTCGGAATTACAGAAAACTTGGGATGTAACGAATTCGTATTCAACGAATTTCCACTTTCAATGGATAAAAGAAAATAACCATTTATACCAAGTTACTCTACAATTTTTGAAATAACAAATAAATTTGGCGGTTCTGACAGATTCATTATCTCCAAAGTTTATTGCATATCGGATTGAGACTCGCAGCATACATGTATATGCTACCATTTTTGGAAAATTCGTTTTTAAAGACTCTGTTTAGTTAAAGAAAAAGACATTAAAATGCAATTTTTACGTTTGTATTGTCTTTTAATGTCAAATATGCAAATACAGAGCTACAGCACTAATGAATTGAGCTCATATTGGATTTAATATTTTTCAACTTTAATTATTCTTTTTCTGCTTTCTGCACATACTTATTGGTGCATTCGTGCAACATAAGTCTTGAAAAGCTATATTCAGGAAATACCTATCGAACTTTTAGATGCATCTGTAACTATGATATTTGGCACTATTTCAGTAAATTCAATGCAATTGGGACAAATTTGTATGTTTTACCTGGAGAGATCAAAACATCCAATGAGGTAGCATCAAAAATTATGCTGCCTGCGCCTTTCAAAAATTTCAAAATTTAAATGGTTCTATTCGAATTCATTTTTTAGTACTTTTTCAAACGTGCATCTTGTTGGATAATCAAAATCTAACTTATACTTAAATGATTGCAATTGTGAACTGATGAGGATGAATCGAATTGAATTTGAATTCGATGGTTTTCTCAACCAAATCCTTCTCATATGCATGCGTGCTTTGTTAATAATGAATACAACAAATCTATAATTTATATGTAGTTTGAAATATATATGTAATGTACACCTTACGATTTAAGCCAATATTACTCAAACAAATCCACAGATTATAAAGTATCAGCAGGCATAAAATAATAACTACAGTGACATACCAGGGCACATAGTGCAGGATTATCGTTTTGCATTCTAGTCATATCCGGTCTATTCAACGTAAACAAGATGCAATGACTTGATGCAATGGCCCTAAACGGTTGTGGGCGATTAAGAAAAAAGCCAATCTCGCCGAAAGTTCCCCCAACGCTGATTTTTAAGAGGCGTCTTCGGTTTTCTGAAGTATTGTTTTGTCCATCCTTGTGCTTATGAGCATGCTGTACTAATGATTGCAATTCCACTACCCCCGATTTTATAAAGTAAAGCTTTGTACTAGGGTCTTTTTCTGAAAATAGGACCTCATTTGCCGACGCAGACTCTTCTTTGAAGTACTAAAAGTGCAAAAAAGAAATAAGCGTACAAACATATATATAGTGAAATTTAACAAAAACGAATCTATAAGGCATAATTCTGAATATACAATTTTCCATTATATAAATTTTTATTCCTTAATTAAAGAATGCCAAAAATAGAAACATTCATTGAAATATATATTCAAACTTGATAAAATTTTCAATCACTTCACTGAACTACTAAAACTCTGAAATATAACATTCCTTTCATAAGGAGCGTCTAAGCGTTATAACAAGTAGATCATATTGCACTGAGATGCAGTGATAGCATCAAGAGAAGAGAGAAAAAGACCAATTGATTATCATATAGAATCTTGAAGAGCAATTAAACCTCAACATCAAATAATGGCCAGTAGAGTGGATTGTATGCTATACTAGTCCGTATCAATATAAATATATATATAACAAGACATACTGGCAACATCTTTATAGTTACTAGTATGCAACACAGTACACTCGACTAGTCCACCTTTGTACAATTTGAGGTATATAGAAAACTAACATTATTGGCATAATATCCAACAGATTTTCTATATTCCCGGAACAATATCAATATTGGGTACAGTAGATTTCCGTACCTTCATGCAACCTTCCAAAATCATTCTTTCCTTTCGACTCTTCAAGTCCATTCCGTTAATCTCAAGATAATCATGTAATATACTCTTCAAGCTGCCAATGCCGTCATCCTCTGTACTGGGCTCCGTTTCGATTCCTTGATTTTGCACTGAATTCAAACAAATTTTTCTAGTACACTTAAAGTGTATTTTTAATAAAAGTGTAAAATAAAATTCGACACTGCGTATTTGGGAAGATGAAATGGCACTAATATTTAAATAAATTAGTATTTTTGTTATATTTACATACAAAAAATTGCTTCCAAGATATTCTTATTGAACATGATAAGATTGGATATTCCAAATTTTTTCGTTTATAAAAAAGAGTCAAGCAAATGTTTAAAAAGTATTTTCTTTATTATTTATCAGCAATAACATATCAATGTTTTTAATCTGAAATTGATTATGAGTATAAAAATGTTACCAATATATATATATGCTACCTTCTAAACTTCTCAAGTCTGAAGCATGCGCATAGTATGCCATATTTTGCCCGATTAGGTCCTCTTCGGGCCCTAACAATTCTGATCCGGTATCGGCTCGATCCGATGGAGAGAGATTAGGTTGACAAGTGGAAGCCTCATTCACACGTTGCATTGCACTCTACAAAGTAATACATAAATCATGAATACCAGCATCACAGCTAAGCCAGTATGTCAAAGAGTTATATATAAATAGTTTGAAGAAATTAAATGAATGGTTCTGGGACGGTTCTATATGCATGAATCGTAAAGATTCAAAAAATATTTTTTTTTACAATTGATAGGGATGATGAATAAAATAAAACAGTGTATTACAATTTATATAACTCTGCATATAGTTACCAATTAAGTGTAAGGTAGTATAAAACTTCAAAATACAATGATGACTTCTCATTACCGTACATGAAAATATTAGTATGAATAAATTTAATTTTTACAATTCAGTTCCATGAAAAAGATGAAAAAACCTGTAAGAGTTGCTCTTCACACCATTCTAAGGCATTATCTAGAGTATCAAAAACGGCATCGTCAGAAGTTATTACTCTATGCGCTTTTAGCAGTACAAGTATTGACTCCCGAACCTTCACACATACATATATATATATATATATATATATATATAACATAATATCTATTTCTGCACAGAATACCATAAAAATAATTCAATTACTACTCATAGTTCTATATTAATATTAACTACACCAAACTTTATTAAGATGATATATTACCTAATTTTAACAGAGTACTTCATCTACCGACAACAAATTACTATAAAAATAAGAAAAATTTATCAAATTTTAGTATTGTATGCATTTGATTTATGAATATGCATACCTCAGTAAACACTAGTGACGCTGCCCTAGACTGTAACAACTGGTTAAGCATTAAAAAACAAACTCTGGCTGCTGTTGCATCAATTCCAGCAACTTCTTTGAAATCGAGAATCACGAATCGAATAGGAGCTAAACATGGGTCAGTATAGCTTCTTGCCCCATTTCCTAAGGGTTTCATTGACCTGCTTCGATCCTATGATTATATTGTATGAATAAATACATACATACCAGTCCGCACACACAGACACATGCACATAGACACACATTCGCGCTATAATAATTCTAGAATAATATTCATATTGAAATAGGTACAAAGACTTTCATACATAAATCACTATTTCATCTATATAGAGCTTTTCATCTATAATTGCGCTACACTGCCATATCGTTAATAGTATAGCTCCACCACTCACACAGTGACAATAATAAAGACTACCGATGGGAGATTTGTATAAATATTTTTACCTCAAGATCAATAAATGAGCTCCTTGATTTATTCAAACTATCCCTCCTATAAACTAATGGAGTACATTCATCAATTTGCGAATCTCCCATCTTATCATTAGTAACTCCTTCTTCACGCGTCGGCACGCCACCTCGATTAAAAATGACCGAAAAATCACTCAGCAGAGCTGGATGAATCGTTTTGATTTGCTGGTCAGATGCCATTTGAGCCAATGAGAGACTAGCATTTTTATCTGCGTTGCTGAGATGTGATTTTACCTGTTCTAGAAGGCGGATAGCAGTTCCGAAAAAGCAATACCCTCTTATGGTTAAAACAAGTACCTACAAATAAAAATGACATACATATATACCATCCTTTACCTTTCATTTTTCTTTGAGAATGATTACCAATGCATTTATTTATAAAACAATTGCATTCTGTTTGAAACATAATTAAAAATGGCATATATATATATATATATATATCATCCTTCATCTTTAGTTTTTCTTTGAATTAGATTCAAAAGATACTTCAATTTCATAAAGTGAAGAACAATGGCAGCTTTGGGAGATCAGGAATCCTGAGCGAAGAACTATACTTAAGAGACAGGATGTTTCCAAATAAGCGCTCTTTATTGGGATCACCACAAAATTTTACTGGGCCCAGATAAAGGAAAACTCTTTTATAGTAAAGGAAATAACAAACATTTGTGAAAGCTTACTTGTGTCCATATTTTAATGTCATTTAGCTTCAGATTCTCGGATACAACAAATTAATACTGGCGTCCCGACAAAGTCAATATATAAAAAGTAACTCACTGTACGAAAAAATATTTAATTATATAATGAACAGCCAGAGTAATCTAATGCACCTGCCCTCGATGAGCCTTCAGAACGCGCCTCTCTTCAAACGTTCTCATCACCGAAGAGTCTGTTAGTCTCGGAGTAACAGCGGTGGGTAACGTTGTTACTGCATATGTTAATGCAAATGCAAATACAGCAGCTAATACCCCCATTAATAACCCTTGTACCACACTGGTTGCCACAGCTGCCCCAAAAGTGAAAATGCAGACAAAATACTCCATCCATGTCATCCTAAAGATTATAGTGACACATATACCATAGAATCTAGTAAATATACATTGTATTGTTTTAATTGAGTGAAACTTGAATTAGTCTACCATTTCAATAATAACATTTTGTCTTTTTCAAAAACAAAACTGTTCCGGTATCAATATATATATATATATATATTATACTTAAATTTGGGCAAGTTACTGACCTATTTACATATACTCTTTTAAATGTGACATCTGAACATAAAATATTCTATTCCGGAATCTTGACCTATAAAGACATCTTGATCCTCTCATCCTTCAGAGTTAATATACATATATATATATATATATATATATATGAATATAAAGTTTGCATTAAAATCATGCTACATTATAGTTCCTTAGCATGTAGTATTTATATTAAGGTCCCAATAATATTCCGATGGTTGCATCTACTCTAAACAGTTTTTTTCACTTTTATTATATTTCTTCTTACTTTGTTCTTGTGATTTTATCTTGATGAAGATGTTAGAAGACCACTGATGATGAAGGCACTTTATAGAGCTATTACTAGCAAAATACTATAATATTAATCCTAGCTTTAAACAATGTAATATCATTGCATTTAGCAAAATTTGAACAGAAAAATTATATTTCGGTAATCCAACAGAATTTCTATGCATATTAAAATATTGAAATGATTATTTGGATATTATTTTACCCTGACCGTTTCAATGATGGCGCAGATAGTTATTAAAAATCATAATTTTTAAATATCTTCATGGAATTATGACTAGATTTTTAATTTAAACTCATTTTTACATGAAATATTTTCGGTTTGGGTAAAAATTCTACTGCATCAGATTCTTATTCCCAAGGCAAAGCAAAGAGAATTCCAACATATGCATGTATGTACATCCAAATTAAATTTTTGACTAGACAAAATATTAGTTATTAATTTTGAGAAAATGTTCACGAAGAAAAATATGTTCTTTAACATAAGCTAACAATTTTGGGTGATACAGAATAAAAATTTTTTTTCTAGAATAAATCGACAAGTCCACTTGCCTGTGTCGCGACTTCCAAAGCCACTCAATCATCAAATCCAAGGCAATCAAAACAAGTAAGCTACCGAAAAATGCCTTAGGTAAATAAGATATAATATTAACTGGAACCAGCACTATACCGCTTTGAAGCAAGATACCTACTACCCCTGCCAACCTACTATTAACCCCTAATAAACAGAAAAAATAAAAAAAATTTGAAAAATTACATCCCACAAAATGCAATTTTTTCGCCAGTATTCCTCTGAGTAGAAATCCCAACTTGACATAAAAAATGTTTTAGCACGCATCCGTATGCCAAAGCAGAAACTAAGAAACAAAATTTCACTGGAAAACTGAATTCTGGGGTTGAAAATGCCTTAGTGATAAATTCTTAATTTTTAATGCTTTTCTACTAAAATTTACTTTACCTTGAATTTTATTTTGATACTAACTATAGTAATTAATGAAAATTCTAAATCTTTCTGATCACTAGTAAAATTTTGTGATTTTTCAAATTTGGAAAATAAGCTATAGGTTTTTTATTATAATGGCTGTAGCCATAATTTTAACTAGGGAATTATTATAATTTACAATCCATGGTGCAACAAATATTATACAGTAAGCTTCAAATATAGCAAATTCACTTTTAAAAATTTACTAGTATTGAAAAAAATCATTTTCAATTACAAATAAATGAAAAAGTGAAGTTGCCTCCAAGTTCAGCTTTCGATTATCATATATAACGAACTAATTCAGCAGTTCCGACAAAAATATTGTATACAAATATTACTGTACTGTACCTATTCGACAATGAAGATTTAATTGAACCTTAGTGTAGCAAGTAGCGGTACAAATAAACTTTTTGAATGGGAGTTCATTTACTTATATTTGATGCTATATTTTTTGAAATTCACGAATAATAATAAAAAAGATTAAAAATTTGAATCCACTCTAGCCCAGTGAAACTTATTCAAAGCTGCATCAAATTATTTTTGTTCAAAAGTAAACTGTTGTTAGATATTTTCATGCTATTTGTACTTGTTACAGAGTTGTGGGAAATTCGATAAAAATTGAAAGATTAGCACTAAAATTTGGTGCAATAATTTACTGCATATGATTTCCACCAATATCTTGTATCTCTGAATCAATACAAAAGTTTGAAACTTCAAATCATGTAAAGTATAAATACATATGCTGACGTAACATTCTTAAGATTCAGCGATATTTTCTTTTTTCTGTTAATTCTATGAAGCTAGTAGAACATCAGTTATACTATAAATAAACTAGAAGTTTAAAAAAATTACATCTTTTACAACCCTTTTGCGCAAAGATTGAACTGAATTTATGTTTCACCATTTATAAGCAATTAAACCGATTTGTACTGCTGTTTTAAAATTAATTTAGAAAATTTACAAGGTTTAATTTTTCATTGCTTACTTAAAAATGAATAAATAAACGAATATTCTTACTGTCAATCCTTTCTATAGGCTTAAAAAGTGGTAGCTTTTATTTTATTAGTCCCATCAAATTTGTCAAGTCATTATAACTTAAATTAAACATGCATACATACATACATACCTGCTCTCAAATTAAATATAGTCTGGCTAAAAATATAGCTCCCTGTGAAGCCCCCAGACATCCCTGAGAGCAAATTACTCAGCCCCACTACACACAGCTCTTTATTGTAATCCAGCGGCTTCCCTAGCTCCATCTCTATGGCTGCCACATCCAGGCAAGAACTAAATGCCACCACAAAAAACATGGCAAGAAATGTGGGTATAACATAGGGTACAACCCCCCAAGCTACCCCTCCTGGCTCCAGGTTAAAAAGCATCCACGAATTCTATATAAGATATAATCGCAAATTGAGTACTTGTTCTGTGAGATAGTTATGCTGATTACGCACCTAAAAGAGGTAAATTTTATGTAAATAAGTACCATAAAAAGTCAAATTTAATATTTTATTACCTAAGGACATAAATATGTGACTATCAATATTTCATGAAATAAATTATGAAGCTGTCAAATAAAATTGCAGTTTGAACTTTAAACTTATAACTTCATTCAATAGAAAAAGAGGATTAAGTGCTAATGGAAAAAATGAGCAAGACCGAAATTAATGGTTAAATTTTAACGGTGCATATTTGATTTTTTTCCATTTACCAGTAAGATTTAAAAATATAGATAAAATTGTACAGATACCCAATTTTTTACCTGCACTGGGATGTAGGAGGAATCAACGGGTACCCAACCAGCGACTCTGGCATCATCCAAAGTACTCCCAGAGAGCCTCATGGCAGTGAAAAATGCAATCAAAATTAACATCAGACAGACGGGAAAAGTTGAAGTTGAGCGAATTGTGTTAAGAGCTATATATGTCATGATACCTATGGAAAACATGTTTCATATATTTAAAAAAATTTGTAAGATGTTATGCTAGCAAAATACAATTTCTGCATATCTCAGTGTATACTGAGGTAGAAAAGTCTAGTATACTAAGTAGTGTACTAGTAGTTGTCAAGATATTGATTCGGACTATATGGAATCAATATGATCCTTTGCGGATATTTTTAAATTTTCTCTGATACAACCAAAAAGCTAATAGACATTATCCAAGTACATTTTGCAATACCTCAAGTTCGAAGGTAAATATTTGAATTGACTAATCATTCAATCAATTCTGAATGTCTCTAACTTGAAAATAAGTGAGAATATGAGTAGAGTTTTACATTGGTACTAGGAATGAATCGAGTTTATTGATTTTATCTGACCTGCAAGAACTCCTGGAAATATTAACTGAATTGAATTTGTGTTAGCAAATTGATGCCACTGTCGAAAGTTATCCACATCAACTCCTGCCATGAACGCGAGTCCCGCCTGGCCGCAAAACAACCCAATATATGCGAGATATCCACCTATAACCTTAACATAAAATATAAAAAACATAGCTCAATTATAACAAATAGTCACTTGCATATATATATGTATATATGTGATACGGTTATTCGGGTACTTTGTAATGTTCTATAGCTTATAGCAAACAAGATTAGAATTAATTGCTATGCTAAGAATACTCAAGTTCATATATGCATATACAGTTACTGAACATGTTACCATAGCTTGCTAGAATTATGTGGATATAGAAAATAATGTAGCAAAATCTTTTATTGACTTTCTATTAAACTGAGGAATAATAAAGAATAGTAAGCGTAAAAGATAAAGGAAAGCATCTCAATTTCGTCTTTTGTAGAAAGATTACTATTCGAAAGTATATAAATAGATATTGTGTTGATTTCGAATATACATTTGAATGTCGATAAGGACTCCAGCTTGAACTCATCACGTCCTATTCAAATTCAATTTAAACTTCTTAATTCGACTACACTACACCATAAAGTGCGTTAAAAGTAAATTTAAATATTACTGGATGAAATTCTGAAGAAGTATCTGTTGGCTTACAATCTTATGGTTATGCAGTACTTAGAAAAAAAGTTTCAATTATTAGTAAAACAATAAATAAACTAAAATAATTAACAAAAAAGTATCGACTTCTGAGTACAGTTTTACTTGAGAAAAGTTGTGGACGTATCTAAATTCAACATCACACAGAAAATATTAATGCACCTTCATATGTATAATTTCTAAAACTTCATGTATTTTTAAAATAGGCATTTATGCATTATTGCAATCCGAAATACATCAATCAACTAAATATTTTCGTTTTTATTGGTTGTTTAAGATTCTTGCTAAGCCAAATATTGTCTGGTATTACAAATCTTGTCAAACATCATTCAAGCCCATTAAAATAATTTATACAAGATTCATGGAATTCCATAGAATTATTAATAGCGTTTGATCTTGCCTTGCTTGTAAAAAAACATGGAATTCCATTGAGAAACTTAAAAAATTTCCATTGAATTCCCATGGACCAAATAAATAGATTCTTAATTTCGACAAAAGTTTTTGTTACACTTTAATAAAGAATTGAAGGAAACTTTTCTTACCGGCATTGGAAGGTACTGTACAAGATTCGCAATTTTTAGTTTACCCACAATAATCAAGCACAACCCAAGCAACGATGTGAAAAGAGATAACAAAACACATGTTGTTGATAGCATCACTTCTGTATCAATGCCTTCGTTCAAGCAGTACTGAACAACTGTTGATGCCATGGAACTTAAAAATATGAGCCCAGCATCCTGCACACTACCCACTGCAAAAGGCAAGCTCGATCGAAACACAAATACAAGTTGATGAACAATTCCACTAACGAGAACAAGTTTTACGAGTCGAGGCAATTCGTCAACAAACGCCTGATCTTTAAAAATGATAGCCGCAAATGACACAAGCACAGGCGCAAGTATCAAAGCATTAATAATGCCATGGGTTATATCTCTTATCATTCCCATTGATGAGATTCAGATGCAGAGTTTCAATATCTGACGAAAGAATTGCTGAGTTCTGAAAAAAAATTAGCGCAAACGTTTAACAGAAAGCAAAAATAATGGACAAATCAATGGAATCGTATCATAAATAAAGTTCAAGTTGACCAATAAATAAAACAGATTCGATTAAATGACTTTCCTTCGAGTATAACGCTATGTTCGATTTTGAGTTGTTTTATTACAGTTATATATCGGGTAGCAGAGTTCAACGGTAACCTGTAGCACAGAGAGGAATGACATACCACATGGTGGGAAACTATAAAATTATTCATTTAGACTATTTGCGCAGATATATGATTCAAATTTTTTACATGGTATTTGATATTTTTGTCATACTGAAAATTTCAATGAGAATAGAGTGAACAGCATATTTTGCTCAGTCTCATCACTTTAGGTCATCATTTTAAAACTTTACCATGTTCTTTTTCTGCATCCACATCTTTAGTAATATGGAAGGAATCATCTGTTACCATTTGTATGTCTCTTTTGCAGCTTTGGCAACTCAACAAGGCTTGTTCTTCATTATCACAATGTTTCAATGCGAATTAACAAATATTTGTTTTATTTTCAACACCCTGTGTCAGGAACTTGTTATTAAAACTTGCTAATGAAAACAAGGTTAAGCTAATAAGATGAGATAGCAGTCAAAACAAGGACAAAGTTCTAAATCACCAAGATGAATTACAGCAGAAAACAATAAGTTAACAGGAAACACATATTATTATTGTTGTTTCCGCTCAGTGGCAAAAACAACATAATACAAAATAAACTACACAAATTAAGTTGAATTATGCAAGTATCTGGACTACTACTGTTACTACTATCAATGCAGTACTAACTATGAATGTTTACTACAAAACATACAACAATGCATTTGTCCCCGTACTGAAAAAGTTTAGAAACGTAGCTTGATTTCAACCCGTGTCACTATATCTGCTTAAGTCCTAGTACCCTGGTATATATATATGTGTTAGGATCACTGCATCCAGTAAAGACTAAAACTAGTTAAATATGATTATTTCAAAAGTGACAAGTCATCCTTGTACTTCAGCAATAATTTATAGTGAGTCATCATTGAACTTGAACTATAAAATATATTGATTAGAAGATTCACTTCTGATCATGCAAGTAGTTTTAGCACTCTTGCAAGTTAATCATATAAACAAACTATATATTATAATTCCTGTGCTGCTCTGTCTTTGTCTAGTCTTTGCTTTATCTTGTCTACAATTAAATCTTGAAACCAGATCTGTTGAGCTATTTGCTGAGACTAACATACTGCTTTTGTACATCTGTTGACCTTTTAAATTGTCTCCAGCCATGTTTATCATTGCAACTGGTTCTTCAGCATGTACTGTTAAATGGTAAGGAAATTCAAACCTCATTTAACTCAAAATACTGCTAACCTTCAATACCTCTAGAACTTCAGGTTTCTAATTTGTCCTGTATAGTATTTAGAATAAATACAGTAAACTTGGTACTACTAACAGTGCTAATTTACGTCCAAGAAAACACAGCTTCGTAAAATAAGCCCATAGTCATTCCTCTCAGTAATAAAGAAGGATCAACCTTTGATGAGTAAGCCTTGTGTCTATCTGCTGAGTCTAACATGTGAGAGATTCAACTAAGTACTTGAGAAGCACTAGTCAAGTAGCTTGTAGATCTGTGATTGGTTCCACTAGAGTCAAGTACCTCTCTTAAATTACTCTTCAATATTACAAATTTAAATTCTAAACCAGCCCTGCAGATCCATGCAATTCATTTCTAAGCATTTTAGCAGGCCCTTTAAACACTTTCATCATGTGAAGCCTGGTTCTAAAGCATTGTACATGAGATTTGTCATATTCCTCTAAATCCAGAGTATTACCAATATATATGTGCAGAGTAGAGAAGACATTACTCATAGTCATATGACAAAGCTTAAATCATTACAATTAGTGTCCATCCATATTCAGATACTGATCTAGAAGGGCTTAGTAAGGATTCTGCTGTCTATAAGGAGATATTCTTCAGCCTTTGCTTCTTCTTTATACATCTTTTCATTGATACAAAAAATGTGTTCACATTTTTTTATGCTTATGTTTCATCCGTAATGTGCCTGATAGGAATTGGGTTGTTAATGATTGCCAAAAGCAATTAGAAAAGTTATATGGCTTGTCTGAGATTTGTTTCACAAGCAGCAAAAAGGATTCGAAATATTCAAAAGAATGAATTTTGAATTCTGTCTAGCAGTACCTCTATCCTTACAAGTAGTTCAGCTAAATGTGAACGTCAGCTGTAAAATACTGCCCTTCCCCTGCAATGGGCCCCTACTGAAGGAGCCCCCCTCACGCACTTTGGGCTTGAAAGTACAATTATCCTCCTAACTTTAACTACTTTTTTTACGGTAGCAGGGCAAAATTAATAATATCTCATGTACTTCTCTCAACTCATTATAGCAATATTAATTTCAGATTACCGAGCTTGCTTTTCAAGTGTTTCCTCGAATATATTTATGGCGTCTACGAAATCAATTCAGATTCCACTCTCATCAAGGGGCTATGAACTTTCAGCAACTTTAGATATTAAACAGAATGAATCAAGCAATATAATGATTGTGTGCCATGGTCTTCTTAGTGGAAAAAGTCGAGGCGTTTCAGCTATTTTGTCTGATTCAATCGATTACAACATGTGCAGGTTCGACTTCGCCGGTAATGGGGTAAGTAAATACGATAAGCTCATTGAATATTCACAGTTTCAATGAATTGTAATGCATAAGTACATACTATAAAATTGGTTTATAATCCGACATTTCCATTGCCTAAGATGGTTAGCTTGAAATTCTTCTTTGTGATTGATTTGTGACAAAGTGTTCATCGAGTAATTTATGTTCGATTCAATCATTATTGTGAACATTTGCGTTCCTCTAGTGTGTAGATTCAGTTGCCATCAATGGTAACTCAAGTTATTAATTATACAGCGGTCAACTCTTAATTTACTGCAAAAAAATAGTGCTGATACTAATGACAAGGTATTTTTAAAGTGGTAAATAACTATCAATAAATCAACCAGTACATTAGCAAAAAAATTTAATGAACGGCGCTTGAAAATTTCATTTAATCTTTTTCTAATTGACAGTAGAGCTTTCTGCAAAAATCTCGGTGGTGCTTGCTCATGAGATAAATGCATTTTTTCTTATTCGCGTCACTAAATTCGAAACATGTAGCATATTTCAATAATCGAAGCTAAAAAAAATGTTAAATTATACATGAAAGTGATAGAAGAGACGTAAGAGGTTATAGATAGCAGACAAGATGAAAGCTGGTTACCAATATTAGATTCCGTTTTAAATAATCATTAAACTATTACTCACTTATCTGTGTGCAAATTCTTTACTACACGATCAGCAGCATTTAGTGTGAGAAAAATTTTGGTTTATGATTGTGTTCGTGTAAAACTACTCATTTTCTTCATTTGAATATTGGGCAATATTGATATATCAAACATCTAGAGCTTGAATTACATCTATTATCAAATTTTACCATGCTGTAAGAGTTAAACTTTCTTACCTTAGTATTAGCTCATATTAATAATATTTGTATTTATGCGCATCAAAAAGTTATCACTTTTAAATTACCCAACATAAAGACGACTATATCAAATGAACTTTCATTTCTATCATTCATTTAATTCCATGTTCACACGTTTACATTAACCATTGTTCCATAATATTTCTCTAAATGATATTTAATCCATTTGAAAAAATTGACACTGTAGGTAAAATTTATTGGTTGATTCAAGCAAACGATGATTTGAATAAGTTTGTTTTTGTTGGAAGAACAAATTAAGAAGAATTCCTAAAAAATAAAAAAAATGCACAATTGCTTAGTTCCTTATTTTGCGCTTCGCTATGTTGTAAGTGATGTGTTTTATACACTATTTGATCACGAGGACACATGTGCATTTTTAAGGAATCTGGAGGAGATTGGACATATTCTGGCTATGACAGAGAGGTTGAAGATCTGCGTGAAGTTATTCAATATTTAAGAAGAGAAAATTGGATAGTAAGTGCTATATTCGGTCATTCTAAAGGTGCCACTGCAGTTCTGCAGTATGCTGCCAAGTAAGTCTTTTATCCATTTTACAAAATCTTTATTAAATGTTGTAAAAAGACAACTTTTTCAAATAATGTACAAAAATATTGAGGAAAATGTGATGAAACGCCTTGAAAACCCTGATATTGCTTGCATCATTCTACTTGAGGAAATCAATATATATTATCAACTTCCTTCCTAATGACAAAGAATTATTTTTTTACCATCGTTATTTTGGACTTTTTCTGATACTTCTCTTCAAAATAAAAACAACTTATTCAGAGAACATTCATAAAAATATGCAGTATTACTCTGGGCTTATTCAAATGTTTTCCTTTAAAGCAACAAGTGACTAATTGAGAGGCAATTAATTTTAATATTTTTGAATACTCTTAAACTAGTAAGTAAGTGCTGTTTTCTGCAGATTTCATGATGTCCCCAATGTTATATCGCTTGCTGGACGGTATGATACATCAAAGATGCGGAAATCTAGATTTACTGAAGATCAGTGGCGAGATTTGGATGAAACTGGATCAATGCAATGGATAGTGGAAGGAAAGAGCTACACAATTTTACATTCTGATTTCATTAACAGGGCATCTTTGAATATGGAAGGTAATATATATGTATACGTAAAATGGAATTCTAATACTCCCAAAGTATAAGCCCAAATGCGTACGTACATCAGTAGATGGACTCCCATCCATACAAAAAAACACGGAGGCATGCTAATCCACTCTTAAAAATCTCTGTAGCTAAGCATCATTACTTCAAGTATAATTTTCTTGTAATTCTTGCATCAGTCTATTAGAACCATGATTACTGCTACCGCGTGTTTTAAATTGTATAAGTTAAACTAATATTGTTCGTATTTAGACAAAAATAATCCTTCTCTAAATTCAATGCTGTTTAGATATTTTGAGTTATATGGATATTATAGGCTGTAATATAATTTTTTAGATGGTAATGAAGTTTATTGTATACTTTTAGCAACATGCACTTCAATACAAGGCAGCAAGGTTCACATTATCCATGGAGATGCAGACTCTACTATACCGGTGAACGATGCATATGAGTTTCACAGAAGAATTCCTCATAGCACGCTGACTATAGTGAAAGGCGGGTCACATTCGTTTAGAACAATTGAAACTGGTCGTGCTGAGATGATTGAAATTGTGAGAAATTTGTTGGTTAATACGTCAAATTTCAGCCATATTGAACAATATGATTCTTGATTATTTCTGTAGTCGTATGTACCTTGATGAAGTGAAAGGAGCAAGTCTTTACACTTTTCTTATGGTAAGTCCGAAGCTAAAGTAGCCTTAATGCAACTAAATACGACTAAATATAAGCAACCATAATTCATTGCATATTACATCAATTAGTTTTAGGAGTATTCAGTATAGTAATATTGCAAAATTGAATCAGGTAAATAAAAGTCAAAGAATAGTTGCATTTTTGCTCTTGTAAAGGCCCTTATAGTGGCACAACTGGCTGCCAAGACGAACCACTAGCATTGGCGTAAGGACATCAATTATTTCTGGCAAGTCAATTACTTGCTTATGTCTCCAAAAAGATAAGATTGAACAGGTAAAAGAATAATAATAAACTCCAATTTATGCCCAAAGTCTTTCCTAGCCAATCAGCGTGAAGGAAGACTGTGATTATTGTCTAGCAACAAAAGCTTTTAGTAAAGATTGTTTGAGCTGTGGTACAAATGAAAGTAGATGTATATTTTAACTTGTAAGAATTATTCTTAAGTAGGAAATTTTAATTTTCGATACCCCAAGATGAGCATATATTTATTCAAACAAACTAAATTTCAAACAAGGAAATGGTATTAATAAATATGGATTTGCAAATAAAAAAGTCATTGTGCATATTTAGCATGGACATATTTTGTATCAATAATTCACAAAGAAATGATTTTCAGCAGTCGATGTATAATAAAAAAATGTTCTTTTTTTGGCTCTTCGATAAAGGAACAATAATTCAAACTATTTCTTTCTGCATAAATATCTTTTGTCCAATGAATACCCATTTAAAGTTCATAGAGTGTGCCCCATATTTAAATTAGCCAATAACTATGCAATACTCCTGCCTACTACGCATCTTAGCAGAACTCCAATAAATCCACAGGTCCAGGTAATTTCATTTCTAGATGAATTCAAGCATCAATACTAGCATAGTACATTATAAAGCTTTCATAACATTACTTTTGTTCTTGTTGACAGCTTTTCATCATGAATAAACTCATTATGAGTTGCACAGTCATGAAAGTGTCTCTCTTTGATAGTGCAAATGCGCCTTTAAAATCCTTCTAAATTTTATCCTAAACTTCATTTTACCTGTGTATAATTTTAATTATATATCCCCTTCAAAGTTTGTTCAGTAACTTAAATTTTTTTATTATTTGAGTCAATGCAGAGCTCTATTAAAATTTCATTTAAACTAATATTCAGCATTGATAACCATTTTCTTGACTTATTTTTCTCATTTCATGATACAGCAAGTAAGACCTACCACCACGGATACTCCCATCAGAATCAATTGATCTACGCAGACATCATATATTTGTCCACAATATAGAGGCAGGATGCCCAAGATTTAATAGAGTTAAACATTGACATTTAGATGAGAGAAGGGTTGCTTGATTCTATATTTTAGATATGTATTCTTTTATTCAAAATTTTTTCCTTGAATATACATTTTCCATATTATAGAACTGAAATTAAATTTTTTCAGTGAATTTTATACGTTCTTGTCAGGATATTTGCTGGTCCTGCCATCTCTATAGACTATTGCAGCGTAATTGCTCAACTATATTCAACTATGTTTGCCTACTTTTCCAATTATGTTTTGCCTATGCTTTTTCTCACCTTTCACCTCTTTTACCACATAGCGCCTACTATCCCAACTGTGCCCTTATACCAATCCTCTGTTAACACCTTTGCTATAATTTTTTAATGGGCTGACTTGTTCTAAACCCTCACATAATGCCACGTGTCATGTTTCTCATGGTTCTGTGGAAACTTCTTCACTTATTTTCTACCTATGCATGTTCCATGCCAAAATACCCCAATAATGGTCAGATTCTCAAACCCTGATTACCTTCTGTCACAATACTTCAAACTTCACCTTCAACAAATTGGATGTTGTTCTAGAGTTGCCATCAATACTATAACTCGGCTTTATTTGGCCTACCCTTTGATTACTTCACTTTGCTTCCACCAAAGTTAATTTCAAGGGATGCTTTAATTAATTCTAGAATAATCACAAGCTTGCTAATGAAAATTTACGGATGTACTTATGTAGTTAAAGATTCAGCAAGATTAATCGAAGAGCCAGTTTTAAGAGCACTTTAAGAGGGTATACCGCAGGAGCTAGCAGGGACATGTTTATATATTCAGTCATATGTTTTTGTTCAATCTTCACAAGTTCAATAAACTGCTGTACTCTAGTAAATCTTTTTTTGTTTTGCTGTTTGTTTGCCCTCTGCTACACATTGGACTTCACCCCCCCCCCTATTGAGCCTCCTTGTCCATATAAAGATATGCACTAGTATACTATGTTATTAAATTTTTCTTCTTACATCCCAGCAATTCTTACCTTTGATTATATATTAATGATATTGAAACAGTCTCATTTTTGGGTGCAATGCAAGATTTAGCTAAACTTGGATTTGAACATTTTATTGCTACTATTAAAATTAGATGTGTATAAATGTATGTGATTTAGTATAAATGGTTGTTACATATGAAGTTTCTTATATATGGGTTACTGGTTTATCCATGCAAGGTAAATAATGTCACGTTATACACCGTAAATCTACATATCTTGCTCTATATACAAAGATTTGTTCCAATGCTACCAACCTTTCCACAATAGTCAAACCTCTATCTTTCCAGACTTTTTAAATCAATTTATATACCAATATTCTGCCAAACATCTACATTGTGTTTTCAATATTCAGCAGATATTCCCATTATTCATTGTCCAACCGATGCATACTTGGTATTTCTCAAGATAAAGCTATACCTAATTCAATGTCAGGACTTAATCTGTTTTGCTGTGTAACTTGTCATGGAGTCATAATTTCTTATTTGCTATAAGCTTGTGCGCATTTCTCAAAAGGGATTGTAGTTATTCTATTGACTTCATTTTTTTTGCGTGCACTATCTTGAGTTGTATTTTCTTAAGTTGTATGGCATTGACAAGGTTCATTCTTGGCAACACATCAAATAGAAATTAATATCCTGTGTTTGCAAGTGTTGTTTCACATTTTTTTGTTTGTCCTGTGCTTTCTGATTTACGTGTGGAACACATTTATCTATATCTAGCATACAGTTCACTCTTGCTAGTCCTCTCTTGAATTACTCTGCTACTTTGAGGCACTACATTGAAGACCAGAAAGACTCAGCATACTCATAGCTCACCTTCGTTTACCTTTACTTGCCCTTTAATATATATTAATATACTGTAGCTTACTTTGCTTTGTAGTTGCTTATGGCTATTGCTTGCTTTGCCTGCTTAATTTTGTTGCATCTCTCTTTTACATTCCACAAATAAATAATTTTAATTCATTTGGTGCTATTTTAATATTAACACTAAAAATAAAACAAAATGAGAATCAGTATGAAAAAATCTAAAAGTATTTTTTGAATATCCTAAAACTTTAATACCATTCTATAAGTCAATATTCGAAATTGTTACTTATTGGTTTTTTACTAAAACTATTCAGTTTTTAATATAGATTATTAATGGAAATACTTTCAAAATACACCACAAATTTCACCAAAAGTACCGTACAAAATGCACTCCCTGTATTTATACTTCTGTACAATTAATTTTAACTGATTTTGCTGCATATGAAATGTCAAAAATAATTTCAAAAATGTTTTTTAATTTTTAAAATAAAATAATTATCAATCTTATTATCAATATTCTAGAATAAATTAGTCTGTATTTATAGGAACTATGGAGAAGATTTTGATAATTTCTAGGATATACATCTGCCACAGTTGTACATTAGCAAACAAAGAGCCAATATTTCCTAAATTTCAATCACACTATGGAAGTCAAAAATATATTCATGTTTGTATATATATATACATAAAATCTTTTTAACACAAGCCTTTTTACTAACTTTGACTTATAAATTTGAATTACTATTAATATTTCCTTTGAATCAAAAATGAATAAAAAGTGCTTCAGCCATAATTGCTAAAAAAAGCAGCTCTTCTATGTCTGAAACTTCAGTAAATTGGCAATCTAATCTTTTCAAAGGATGCAGTTGCTTATTACACAATTGTAAGCAAGCTGCACATCCTGAGGATGCAGTTAAAATTGTCTGCACTATGGCTATAGAAGGTATAAGTGTAAAACCCAAAGTGTTGTGTGCCTATTTTAACGTAAGGAGGGCCAGAGAAGACCTATTCAGTCCTAGTTTAAGGGCAAAAAAGACAAAAGTGTACCTAAGGCATCAATAAGAATGGTTATTTGTTATTGAGTGTGGCAGAATTATTAAAACAAGGTACCAAATTGGTTGGATGATATGCCAAAAACAGAGTGAAATGGGGATGATTACACAATCATTTTAACAATTAAACTGTGCACATTTTTTTTGTCACTGTCCATAACAGCAGTGTAACAAAGAAAGGTTAAATCCATCATTTGAATCTTTAAGCACACTGTCCACAGTACTAAATAGTCTTACTAAAGTATTATTGTTATGGGCACTAGGTTTATGCATCTAAGGTGGTTGCATCTAAATTACTATTACGAAATAGTAACACAAAGAGTGCTAATTATTAAAAGTTTCATTTACTTCAAAAATATGCTCAAGCATATCTAAAGCTAAATAGCCAAAAATAATTCAGTAACACTAAATACTGTGTTGTACAAAGTTTTTCCCTTTCATGAACTTTTTCACTTTATTTAATCATGGATCTATATGAAGGATTTATAACTTTAATTTAGTTATAGTTTGCAAACAAATCCATGGCTTGTAATTGAATTTGTCTATATTATACAAACAAATTCAGAATTGGGATTATTACAAAGCTCTTGTACTGCTAGCATTATTTATACTTAGCCTGTATTTGACTATCAGTTACACATTTAACTTCACTTTCTATCAAGTTGATGAAACTAACTGTATAAATGGCTGTATGTGAACATAATGGTTTAAGTATTTACAGTTATGCCATGAGAGAAAGTCTTGAAAATATCAGGCTTTGATACTAAGTTAAGTAAGAAAGCCAACTTAACACAACACAAAACGTAAGGTAAATAGTTTTATAAGCATATTAGTTCAGTGTTGCAAAGAGTGATCTTTGCAACCATTATGTGTATAAAAGATTTGTGTTAATCACAAATCTTTCTGAAGTGATTTGTGATCACCCCCAAATCGTCACTCAAAATGGTTAGTGGTTGGAACCGATTCCTCATAGAAAATAATGTGTTTCTCTTCTTTTACTTTTCCTCCTTTGTAGCTTATTCTTAGCAGTTAATAAATAAGTCTAGAACAAATTTTCCCATGTCCCTCTGGACTAATTAGAGTGTTTTAAAATAAGTTTTTAAATATAGGTAACACTTTTGTCTACAGTTTTACATTTTCCCCATATTTCTCTACTTATCATATTATTGTATCATACTCTGGGAATACAATCTAACTTCCAATTGGTAGTCGCAACCAAAGTACCGAATTTTATCTACCTTCTAATACAAACAGTAGCCCAGAAGAGAACTTTCTAATCTATGTACAAAATCAGATAAAACACTTTGATATGTGGGTCATGTTTTGAAGTAACAGAATACCACATCTGAGTTAAATGCCCAAAACTTATAAAGTGGGTCAAAACCAAGAATATCTCAGTACAATAAAAAGCACACTATGAGAGTTTTAACTTGTTTTGGATAAAATTGAATGTAGCATAAAGTAAGTTGAAATTAATTGCACATATTAGAAAAATTCAAGGTAATTATAACTTTAATGCTAAACTTATTTTTGAGGGATGCTGATGGAAATTTTTATTCAACAGAAAAGAACTGTATTTATCAAAGTACCATTGAAAAAGTTTAGAGCCAGCAATAAATTTTCAAGCTTTGAGTCATGAATCCCTAGAGATACACAAAATGAATCTGATTCCACTGGTAGAAATGTTTGATACAATTCAAAAGTGTAACTTTTAATATCTGGTATTCTTTGTAAAATGCATTGCATACAAAAATTTTCAAATATTGGTATTACATAAACTTCACTTGAGATATATGTTTGAACCCATTTAAATCCTACTGGATCTGTTGATATTACAAGTAATTAAATGCATATGAGTTGTATTCATTGACAAAAATTGTGATATGCTCCATGTGTTAGTCTCAGCAAATAACACAACAGATTTAGTTTCAAGACGTAATAGCAGACATGACAAAATAAAGACTAGACAAAGACAAGACAGGACAGGAACTATAATGTATAGTATATTTATATGACTAATTTACAAGACTTCTAAGGCTACTTGTGTGATCAAAAGTAAATCTTCTGATCAATATATTTTATAATTCAAGTTGAATGATGACTTCCCATAAATTATAGTTATAGTTGAACGATGGCTTGCCAGATCTAAAATAAACATATTTAACCGATTATAGCTTTTATTGGATGCAGCAATCCTAACACTATGCTTCTCTGTCTGTTTTGCTACTGCTTGTTGATTTGAAGTTTCTTTTAATTCAATCAGATACTTTAAATCATTCACCATTATATATATATATATATCAAATTATCTTACAAAGATTATTGAATTTACCCAATCAGGCTTCCAAAAGTACTCTTATGATGGCCATCTTCTACCAAAAATATCCCCCAGCGGTCTATTTCCAATATGTTTACAGTAGGCAATACATTACAATCGGGCAGAAGCATGATGGTTTTGTAACTACTTAACATAATTTTCACTCAAATTTTTAAATTCGGAACAGTAAATAAAGTTGATTTGAAAATTTCACTAACATTTAAATATTTTATGAATACATTGAGACTTCAAAAATTTACTGTTTTTTAAATCAACTTTCAAACATTTTTTTGGAAAATGTAGCAAAACAGTGAGCCAACCTACATGAGCCATATAATAAGTTGAAATTAAATGTTACATCAAAAGCATAGATACTGTTGTAAGAACATGCACTAGGAGAGTGTGGCAATTACATCAGTAGTTTTTTTCTGCAATTGGTATTTGCACGATCAATTTTGCTATACATGCTGAAGTAGAAACTATGCAATATGAGAATTAAAATTGCCATTGACAACAGTTAGAAGCATGGAGTATTGATGTATAAAAACTAGCAGTTGGCTGATTATGTTGCAATATTTCTGGTTATCTATATACTTGGCTTTGTCAGATTAAAATATTTTTAATGCATTGTAGTATATAATGAACGTAAAATAGTGAGTATTTAATATTTAATCCCAACTTTTCTTGCCTTGAAATACTATTCATAAATTTTGGACAGAACAATTGGAGGTATAACTGTATTACAAACAAAATTCATTCAATTTTTTAATAAAAGCTTTATATACTTTTGATGTTATATCAACAATTTACTTTCTTTTTAAGACTGAAAAAATTGTTTTATTCAGAGAGGCATGATCAAGAAAAAGACTCTACTGCTAAAAAGCCCAGAAAAAGCTTCAACTAAAGTTAGGCGCTAAATTACTTTATGCATAGAATATAGTGCTGCCTCCATTTTATACTTCTTGAAATATGGCTTTTTGTCCTATTATGTAGTTTTATGAGAATAAAATAATTTTTATTGCTACCTCTTTTATAAAGTTTAGTGCTGTTCTCATCTATTGATAAATGATACGTATAAACAAAAAAATGTTGCATTTACTAAATGCAGATCTATTTGATCACCACACATTGATGTATAGTATACTGAGCTTTACTCTTGGCTCCGCCAACTTCATCCAATAGAATGTTTAACTCTGAACAAAAGAAAAGTTTAGTAAAAAGATTTATCTATGGTATTTACATGAGCTCTAATTTATAAAAGTAATAGCAAATCAGCACCAAAGGCATTAATAGAAAATTTTTAAAATCATCTTCAATATTTACCTCAAGAACTACAATATTTAAAACCAACAAATGACGGCAAGTTTCAAGTTCGAAAAGATGCAATTAAAACTTACCATCAGAAATATGTTATAGCCTCCAATATCCACCCCCTAAAGACCTTTTCCAAATATTAATGAATATTTTTTCAAAGGTTTTACCCAATTATAGCTATGAACTTGGATAAATGATTAGTTAAATCAACTTTAAAAAAACTAATAATTCGTACGATTATCAAGTAAGACTCCCAAAGTTATTTTTTTGTATTTTGTTTTGTAACAGCTTTACTGTAGAAAAACCATTTGATATCATTGACAGTATTGCATTAGTCACGAGCCTGAATTTAATACTTAGTAGATTATCGATGAAACTCCATTATCAACGTACAATGTTTTTTCTATTATTTTTGAAATATTCTTGACATCTTCTCATTATGCAATGAGCCTTGTACTTTTTGACAATTTGAGCCCAATCGAATCGTGATTTTTAGGCAAATTTTTTGAATTACAATATTTTGGGACTTAATTCAGAAGGATAATGGCTCATGTTGACCAAAGCGCTCACATCAATAACCAGCGTGTCTGATTTTCAGAGTTGTTCTTTTCGTTTGAGAAATTAAATCAAATTTAAGCAGAGATTCTGGCCGAAGGAGCTCCCCCTAACTTCTAGTGATCAAAACACCCCTGTGCAATAAAAAATAAGCACATTGGCATGATCACACATCCCAAACCAAGCTGAATACAAGCTGCAAACCAAAGCACGTCTCGTTTGGTATGCAGAGCCAGATATATGCTCCCAGGTAGAATATATGATATAGTTGTGGACCCAGTTGCTCCTATCACCTCTAACACAACTCCCAAATCTGATATTGACATGGCAATCACATAGGAAAACATCAGTAAGACCACTGTTACAGCTTTGAATAATAAATTAGAATTCATTTTCTGGCTGTATATAGATGACCTTGAAGTAGGAGATTGCATTGACACATAGTCCATACCAAATTCAGGGGTAAAATTTTCTGTTTTTACAAGAGTTCCATTCGAAAATTCGAGAGATGAATCTGTTAGTTGCATTGGTGATACTCCAATGGTGTCATTATGAACATGATCTATGAATTTTTGGCTGTCGCTGGTACATTCACTGCAAACACGATCTCGCTTAGATTTATAGAAAGATCGATTCACTGCTTGCATAACGTTCATAATACTATTGCGGCAAGGATGGATTTGAAGAGGGTATCCGGTTGAAACTAGTAGTGCAACACATATTCTTGCCATTGTCAATGGAACGCCATGTGGATAGTCATTCAGTAAATTGTCTGAAATATTCTTTCCAAACGTGATGAAAGCGCTCCACGATATGGTGAGGTGTACTGTTGCAGCAGTAACAATAGCTAAAATAATGACAAATCTAATCCGCTGAGGCGTTGGTTTTCGGATTTCATTGCAAACTGAAAATATGTTCTGATGACAGGTAAATGCGAATATGAAAATGCTAAGAACTCGGAGAACACGTTTAGGTTCGCCAAAAGCGTTTTCAACGATTACGTAGTGATTATTTCTGCTAGGTTGTAAGCTTGGAGTTACTGCGTACGATAAAACTATGCTTACAAGGAAAAGCGCAAAGCCCACAGACAGTGTTGCTGTGTAGCGTAGTGCTCCTAGAGACTTCAGTGCGGCAAGTGGTGATACCCAGCACATTGCTGTAGTAATCCAGAAATAGCGACTAAACAAGATATTCGGCGCTTGTTCTCTTAAAATCCCTTCCATCGCGCTTGGCATCAAATCACCAATTACAATAAGAAATGATGTTGCTACGCCAAAGCATTTCACAGCTACAGCAACATCAATCGCTAATGTGAACCTCGGTGTTGCAGCTTTTGCGACCGCAAAGTAAGACGTTGGATAAACTCCAACTGTGCGAGCACTGCAAGCCAAAAGATAAAGACCCAATCCGGAAAGCGAACCAAATGCTACAAGAAATATTGTTCCAAGAGCGAATCCCGCCTCGGCAAACCCATGAGCAGATCCAACTGTGGATACTCCCAACAGCGTATTAACTAGAGCTGCTGCGCAAGTAAATGTATTTGCGTTACGAGCCATATCTCCATTCTTTTCATATGAGTGAATTGAAACATCAGACATCGTCGTTCAAAAATTCTTGTAGAGCAACCACTAAATTGAATTTCGAGAATGGTAAAGCGTTTAAAACTTTTTTCTTGACTCTAAGACTGGATAAAGGATTTTAGATAATCACATGACGCACTGCCCGAGTTGGTCGACTCTTCGAATAGTTGAAATGTAAAGAGAATGGCGTTACACCAGAGTATGTTCAAGATCATAATTTGTCAAAATACCTGTTTAACGTATCATATCATTCAATTTGATTGGTAGAAAAGCTGCAATAGTAGTAGTTTGCCCAATCATGTAAATCTCTTCGGCATATACACAGAGGAAAAGATTGGAAGAATATATAATTTCTCATTTGTCAAGTTGATGGTTGCTTTAAATACTGCGAGATTGTACGAAACGTCATCAGTGCAAAGCATTAGAAATAGATAGAGTGTTCCATGGTGCTACCAATGACTCTGCCATTCACTGGTGCACCCAGCATCAACTAACAGAAATATTAACAACATAGTTTTAAGATGCAAGAGAATCGCAACTCTCTAGCCATTTTATTGGGCTCCTGGAAAATTAAGATTCGTGCATTAATCACCAGCACAGCTGCCTATGGAAATGTAAGGAAATTTCAAAAAGAAATACAATAAACTCTCTTGAACATTATTTCACCCTTCATCTTAGAAATTTTAATAGCAGTATCCACCTATCACTTTTGTACGAGGCACCATAATTTAGATTGGATGAAAAGGTACAGAGCATATCAAAAATTCAACTACCTAACTCAGAGACAATATCTTTGAGAGTATGTAAGTCAGAGCAATGTGAACTCTTTAACTGCTGCAGTACTACACTAAGTTTGATTAGCCATTTCAATATAATTGCTAACAGCCAACATACAAGAAAAAAGGATTAAAATATACAACACACTGAGATTAGGATCACAGTACAAGGTAATGCAAAAGAAAGAAAAGAGAGGGAAAAATAAGGATGTATTATCTAGCAAAGACTGGTACTTATTCAACGCTATATGTGTCAAGATTTCTATATGTTACTGCTACAATTTCCATTCTATTTCATGACCCGTGACCCATTGTATCCATCAATATTTCTCTTAAATCATTTGATAGTTCATTTATATTCTATCTGTCTATCCGTAATTACTCTAGGATCAATTTCACTACTCAGCAGTTTGTTCCATAAAGTTTATATGCAAACATATCTGATCTACTTGCAATTACAGCATTTCTTGCATCACTGACGGAAATTGGAGTTTCTTTCAGTTTCCCATAAACTTCTTTACAATTTCAAAGAGTGTAATACAAACAGATATTTAGACATAAATCATGCAGTATATATTACTGCATTACTAGAAGTGAACTTGAGCAATACAAGACAGACAAATATTTAATTATATGATGGACCAGTAACAATTACACTGTGGCACTATTCCATTTGCTAAAGTGAGAACATGGTGTTGGCAGTGATAATTCTTAAGTTGTGTCAGGATATCTGCCCTGTCCCCAGATACTAGGACCCCTAAAACCCCCCACTCTCGGGAGTTGATGGTTCAACGGTACGAAAATCGATTAGTAGCACCTAGGTCTTGGGTTCGAATCCCGATGCTTCCAAATATTATCATACTTAGCTATTCATTCACCCAAGAATCCTAACAAGTTGAGAATCGTCAACAGATACAATGATGCAGCTAACACAAAAATAGGATCAACTGTTATCCGGTTGATTCCTAACGAAGAGGCTTTTTGAAATTCTACAAACTCTTGTGTGTTTTGCTTTCCAGAATCACTTCTTAACTTTTCTACTTTTTCCAGTAGAAGTACGCTTGTCCTAGCAGCATGCTCCTATAGCGTGTGATAAGTAGTGGTCTTACTCTAATGCATGTTCATATTTACTACTCTTTTTTTCCTGTTTGTTATTCCCTCATGCTGTGAATATACTCACAGCACATTGCATACTTCAATCTTTCTCCCTCTTTTCTTATCAATGACAGTATGCCTTTCATGGGAGCATACTTCTGCTGGGATAATTAAAAAAGTGAACTAGTGAAATGGAAAGTAAAACACTAGAGTTTGGAATTTCAGAGAATCTCTTCAAAATTGGAAAAAAGTTTACAAGAAATTAAAAGAAGATTTCAACCTTGGTTGGTGATTAAATAAATACTGTATATGCAAGTAGATTGGAAATATCAATAGTGAAACTTTATGGAATGAACTGTTGAGTTGTAGAATGGATCCTGGACTAATCACAAATAGACGGGTAAGATGAGTTTGAAGTAAGATATGAATTAAGATGGATATATACAAATATAACGGGTCATAGGTCACAATCTGGAATAGGAATTGGAGCAGTAACGTAGAAATTCTGACAACATAAATGATTGACCTATGACTCAAGTTTAATATAAGTTTCCATGCAAATCTAAATAAACCAAAAATTTTCTTGACACTCGGTCCATTGCAATAAAGTTTCTTCTTGATACAAACATAATGGAGCATAAACCTTTCAAACTAAAAAAATGGACAGTGGCATTGTGCATTGGCATGGAGATATTCAAACCATTGCAAAATCTTTTCAATTTATCAATGTTGTTAAAAACCAATGATAAATGGTGCATCCTTATCAAAATCTGTAATTTCATAGAAATTCAATTAAATCTTAATGAAGAATTCATGCAAAATGCATCAAGAAACAGCATGCTTTTCCAAGAAGTGATTGCAGAAAGCTCTTTAACATTAAAAGTTAAGGTTTACATAGACTTTGTTTCATACAGACTGATGTCTTTACAAACAAATGTATTTAAATTCATGAAGTTTAATGACCTTTAAAGATATATCTATTGCCATTATAAACTGCAGTCTAGATTTTTTTTAACCAATCTTGATAAAATCACATTTTTTGTAAAGACTTTTTAGTCTTGTACATTACATACTGATGGCTTCTGTAAAATAATTACATAAACAATTACTTCTGAAGTATTTCTATCAATCAAGCCTTACCACATTACTGCAGTGTTCAATCTGACATGCCAAGGTATCAAAGCAACTTTCACAGATGCCACAATATTTTTATATGTAGCTGTACTGCAGTACATTTTGTACAACTTTGCTGCCTATTAGCTTCTTTCACAACTTCCAAAATTCTGTGCATTTCATACAAAATACCGTCTATCAAACTAAGTTTACTTCTTCAAATACTACTCTAAGGTTTAAACCTGGTATATCTTGAAAAAGTTGTTTTATGCCCCCCTTCCTTGAAAACACAGTAAAAAAACAGCTAAACATTTTTCAAAGGTTTTAACAATATAACATCAATCAAATATCAACAAATTAGCATAACAAAATTTAATAAGAAAATTGATAAAAATGAGGTGGCATTTTTGCCCAGAAACATGAATTCTTCTTGCTTGTTACCCATGCTTTAAATTCCACCCCAATATCAATTGATTTATCTTTTTGCAGCAAAGTCGATAGAATAATTGCCACCAAACTCTTTGAAAATCTATGAAACAAAGCCACAGCCATTTTTTTGGCAATATTTTAGAGTAATTTGATAATAAAGCAACATGTATATTGTTGTATGGAAAAATCATAGAATATGAAAATGAGCACAAAATTCCATAAAATAGAATTTCAATGATTACAATCTCTTTTTACTCTACATCAATCATTAGAATACTAATATTTAACTTCAATTTTAGTTTTACAGAAAGTTTCATCATTTATTTTAATTTTTTTATACTTATGAAAAGTGATGGCAACGTGAATAAATCAAATGGAGATTCATATATTTTCATCTAAAGTGATTGATGCTTTTACTATCATAGCATCAAATTGTTTCTGAGGTATTTAAAAAAATTAGTATACCATAGTACACAAGTTAGCATATAAGCAACCAACATACATGATTCAGGAATCAATATCTCAAACTTAAAATACAATAAAGAGCTACAACAGATATGTTCAGGAGATTCATGTTGGTTACCCAAATTTAACAGCATTAATGCCAATTTATTAAAATTAAAAGCCACTTTTTAAGTTAATCTAACTTTTCCCCAGAGCTTTACACTAATCTGATGATGTTTCAAGGTTTGATAAGCTAGTATGGTGAATGCATATTATATCTCTCATATAAATTTGGAGGATTGGAGAAAAAACCATCTCATACATAACCTGTTAGATTCCTTAAACCAAGAAAAAATTTAAACATTAATAAAAATATTAGAAAAAAAGAAAAATGTAAGTTTATTTCAGACAATACATCAAATAAAAAAGTAAAAAATTTAAAAAAGTGTATTTACACTATCAAGGGTATTTCTCACTGCTCTACTTACTTTTTGCCAAAACTATGAAAATTATTTGATAATTAGCAAAATAATCAACACTTTTTTTAGAAATTTATGAAACAGTTTGACTGACATAGAATATATTTCTTTTTTTAATACAAATTCAAGTTCAAACAAAACTTGTAAAGTAATTTGATCAATCATTTTAGAATTATTTTATGAATGAATAAAAAGTTTTAATCATTTGCTATTCATCATGAAATTTCATGAAAAACTGCATACTAAAAATTCAATAAATTCTGCTAATTATATCATAGTTTTCTAAAAAATACTATGAACATGTAGGGATACTTTAATGCAATGATAAATTGATATTCAAATGAATGACCTACCTGTTTCATTTGATGGTATCATTTGTGCTGTATTTAAAATCAAAACTGCATCTAAGCTATTTTTATCTTAAAGTTGTTGGCTAACATTTTTTAAGCTTAAGATGATTTAGGTTGAATAGTTTTAGAAAGGTATCAGCAATACTTTATATTGCAGTAGAAATGAAATAGATGCAACTGTTTTCTTAGGATACCTTGTCTTTATGCAAAATGGCATGGCAAGCATGTAAAAATTTGTTACTGTTCTAATGCGTAAACGTCACTTTCTTACAAAAGTATGTAAATATCATATTGAAGTAAAAGAATCTTTGTCTATACTCATGAATTTAAATGAAAAATTATACTACTGTAAATGGCCACTTTGATATTCATGGAATAGGGTCCAACTAAAGCTTATTAGTTTAAGGGTTCTAAAACAGAGTCAATGGAAACTTAAGAAGATCAGCCTGTTATCTGTCAGGATCTAATATGTTTTCGCCGTGTATTGTTTATTTGTCTACGATTCTTTCAGGGATTTGTGAATATATCGATTTAATTCGGTTTGTATGTGCAAGCTTAGGTTGAAATGTTGACGAGATTCACTCTCGTCAGCACATGAACTAAGATTAATGAAATAGTATTGAACATGTAGTATCTCTGTGTTATATTATTCTGGTTTTCTGGCTTACACATGATATGATTCGTTAGTCTTGACATTATCCAGTATATATTAAAACATTTACTGATTGAACAGTGTTTTTTTGTACTCATTAATGTTCAATGAATTTATTTTTTGTTCCAGTTTCAAGCCTCACAGCTATGCTTCCATGTACATTAAAACATTAAGATAGATATCTGACTGACACTTTATAAAGTTGACCAAAAATAGAAATTTACAGAAATGCTAATATTTACAAATATGCAATTATTAAATTATGTCATGTACAATGCAAAAAAAGTTTTTTTAATTACTCAAAAGTTTTGCTGTAATGTTTCAAGAATTGTGATAAGTTTAACTGAAAATATTTTTTACGTACAAATATTTAAAAAATTTGTACCTCCAAGCCAAAATTTTACATTGCCAACTCTAAAAAGTGGCCTAAAAACAACTTTGAAATTAAATGTAAGAAATTACAGCATTTGACACCAAAAATTCTGACTGGGTAGTTTCAAATGAAATATAGTACATTTTACTTTTCAATAAATATTTTTATTACATTCGATACCCTTGTACAGTTCTAGTTTGTATCTGGTAAAAATATCATGTAGTGACAACAGAATTGCAATTTATGTAGGAAAAAATGAAGAAGATGGAGAGCAAGAGTTACATTTGATTCAAGGTTTATGCAATATCAGCAAACTTTAGAACTTGTTAGGAAAAAATTTCAAGCAGCACTTGATGTTAACCTGAAGTATCTACAAAAGAGGTCTTAGATACATGTCACTACTTAGTTTGGCTCGTTGTCCATAGTTAAGCTATATATATTTGTGCCTCAGAGAACCGATGAAGTTTGTTCTTGCTGTTTGCTATTGCACAGTGCTTAGCTAAATAGAAAATGCGTACACTGTTCATTAAAAAAGAAATTGTACCAACAAATAATAAAATCCGAGCCAGCATCACATCTATGATTTCTGAAAACTATTAGAATATGATACATAACAATCTTACTCTATTTATTAGCCAGTATTTCAGGCTGCACCTCTTGTAAATCATGTCAACACCACTTTAAAGTATCTATAAATCGATATCGACATGCTGAACTATTGAAATATGGCCAAATATTTTTCAATCAAAGTTCTTGCTTTTTGACTTTTATAATATAGTTGCAAGTATTGTCTAACATCTTTCTTGCAGTTGTAACATTTGTATGAATTTATACATTTCATAGAGACAATGTCAAATTATGTTTTCTAACACTGAACATTTGTTCGTTAAAAGATATGCTGTAAACAGCTTAATTTATAAGAGATATCACTCAACAGAGTCGCATGCTGATAACAATTGATTGCAGTAGAGCAAGTAAAACGTTGCCATGCAAATATACGGGTACTCAAGATATATATTTTGTTGGAAAATTTTCAATTGGTATCAGATTATTTACCTCTCTTTCCAAGTTTTTAGCTGAATTTAAATTTTTACAAGATTGAAGTTCAAAATTATGTTCAAAGATGTAACTCAATGTAGTCGAAGAAAAAAGTTGAATATGTCGAAGCCTATTTAAAATCAAATACTCCTTGATGGTTTATGCTGCTTTTTCTTGCTTCATGGTTAGTGCTACACGTAGCATTTACTAAGCCATTACGATGAGAACATTATGAGCTTTGTTTACTAGTAAACTTCATGGTCATTTTCTAGGCCCCGTTTCAATTGTATAAATTAGGGCAAAGTTAAGTTTAACGTTACATTTCAAAGCAATACAATACAATACATGTTTGTTTAAAATTGTGTTGAACATGCAATAGAACAATAGTTGCAGCATTAGTATTTTTGCCAGGATAAATCGAAAGTTAAAACACATACGCTGAAAATGTAAAAATCAAATTTAACAAGAAAGTACTCATCGATATGAATTATTTGCGAATATAATAAGACTCAGCAATAATAATGAACGTTAAGTACTGACACAGACAATCAATAATAACTCGCCAAACCAAAACTCCTCAGTTTCAAACCTCTTATGCCGTACTAATACGATTGATCACAACAATGAAAAATCCAAGTAGAAACCATACCATAATCTTTATGATATACATCGATGGGACCTTCCAACCCATCTGCATGGACACCATAGGCCACAAGGCGTGAATACATAAAATAGCAGAAGCAAATACTGAGATCAAGTTCTGAGCCCAGGCCGTGAAGCCCTCCTTGCTGACCCAGTACAACGCCCCACCAAGGGCAGCAATCTGGCCGAAAAACACAGCAAATAAGGGCCAAGTAGGGGCCTTAATAGCCCATGCATTCTCGTGACTTTTACCAGTTATTGTGGTCCAAAGCATAGAAATAAAGGCATAAATTTGAACATACGTGGTACTCAACCAGACCTAAAACAATAAGAATAGAATTAGAAACTCTATGAACCAGTATGAAATCAGGTACTGTCATGGATAAAACGAACCTGCTCATCTCTTTGCAGCTTATTAGAATCAATGCCACGCCAACTACCACTTATAACTGTCGGCAACATGCCCGTAACAATAAAGGGAGTAAAGTACCTAAAAAAACAAATTCAAAAATTTATCTAAAATGCTGAATATATGCAAAAAATTATTTCATGAGGGGAGAAGCTAGAAAAGCATCAACATGCATTTTTTCTGCTCATTTCCTGATTCAACCGAAATGTACTCAGATATGTCATACTGTCTAGTTCAGCTCTATATATTTTGGGATATGAAAATTTCAGATGCTAGGAATCAACTCGGTGATTCCGAAAGATTCGATATATCCAATATATATAATAAAGAAATTTCCAAATTTTGATGTCTTCGAATTTAACCAAGTTAGCTTAGTAAGGCAAACATACAATTTATACAGTCACCTTGATAAAAAACAGCCAGGTTGAAAATATTATTCTAGAACAACTTTCAAACTTTTCATAAAGTACCTGAAAAACTCAGCAACTTCAGTTTGAAAGGGTGAGAATCCAGTAACTCCGTAAATGATAGGCATCATCAACAGAATATAACCAGGGAATGCTTGCAGATAGTATGTAGCTTGATCAAATCCATAAATTCGGTGCCAAACAGTAGGAAACTGACCCCCAAAAGATGTATATGCAACGCCTTTATAGAACAAAAGCTGAACTGCACCTTGATGCCAACGAAGTACCTAAGACAGAAAAACAAGAGAAATGAATTTTGTCTGTCTGTGAGTCGGTACAGGGAATTTTTTTTGAAAGAAAATTGAGAATAGTTTACATATTAATAAGAAAAAAGAATCGTTTACCAATTTCAAAGTGGCTGTCAAAGGGCATCATTAAAAAACTGTTGTCTAACACTGATCAAAAACCGTTTTAAAAACTCGTAAAGTATCTTAGGCTCTTTAGATCGAGTAGAAATTTCGAGTCAAGTTAGACAATATGATACATGTCAACTGACTGAAAAAAAGGTTATTATGTTACACTTTTCGATCTCAAAATATCGCTGAAAAAGTTTCAGTACACAAATGGCTTTATTTCAAAAATAAAGTATTGCATAATTTTGCTAAGACGTACATTCGTGAAATACCAACTTGAATTATTAGTAATACCACTAAATAGTTGAAGTTTCAATGGCATTAACCAATTTTCCATCTGCATAACTTTTCATACTCAAAGCTGATTATTTATCCAACTAGATAGATGAGTTCAGTATAAGAGTCCTAAGTACTCTAAATTTCCCACCAACGAGAAAGTAATGCTATCCAAAAGATTCAGGTAATATCTTTAAGCGATATAAATGGACGATATCAACTTTCACTATCTAAATTAGTGATTTCACATAAAGGTCATCTTGACAGTTCAGTTCATTTATCCTTATTGAATGTGGACATGTAGCTAGTAGTACAGTCGAATATAGGGGAAAAATATAAGAATCCTAGTTATATCCGTGACAAAGATACTAAGCAAAACCAAGAATTACCTGTTTAATACGCCATGCAATACTATTGGGCTGATGGGTACATACACTAAGGTGTTCGCCAGGTTCATTAACATATCGACTTGTCCATCCATGTCTGAACATATCAATACTGGTATGGGTATCTTCAACAAGCTGGAACAAAAAACAGTGTAAAATTTAAGATATCAAACTGCTTATCAATTTTCAAATTAACTGCATCAAATTGTCAGCATAAGTGTTCAAGTGCTTAAAATTTCTGTCTCAAGAAATAATAATTAAGCTGGAACAAAAAATAGGTATAGACAGATAAAAATATTCGAAAATGTTCAAATTCTCACAAAAAATAGCAAAGAAATATGAAGGACAAATATTTTGTAAATTGCACATTTTGATTGGCAAATGGGTCAGTTACACTTACCATTTCACTTCTGAAACCGATGGATTTTCCAACTAGGGAAAGATCAGTTGGATCGGCATAGCGGACTCCGTCTACATCGGCACCTCTCAAAGCCTCAACACGCCACAAACTTCCGTGACCACTATACAAGAAAAAAATATATTATCAAATTCCACTTTTTTATATTTGTATATTTTTTGTTACTAGTCAATTATTACTTTGAACAATACGTTTAAAATTGATAAGCAAACTGAATTATAAATAGAATAAACTCCGGATGCAAAGAATTTGCCAGGACGCACCAAACTTTTTTTATCATATCCTAAATTTGTATCAAAAATGAAGCGCTTAACTCAAACAGATTCAACTTTCATCTTTGTCAAAAGTGAATAGACCAGGTGTACTGTGCAGAAAAAAATAAATAACTGATAAAAGATAACGAAAATACTATAGAATTAACTCCAAAAATAATATGTCAAATAAGTTTAATTCACCTTGAACTAACAGCGCCAATACCGTCTTTTCCGTGATTGATCACATCGTATTGAACTGCAGCATGGTTACCTAACGGATCATCTGCTGTGAGCTGATCTGGTTTGAACCGTTGAGGAGTCTGTACAAATGCTACACGAGCCCATCCATACCTACAAATACATATTAATGTTAATAGTATAAAAATCTACCCAGCAGAAAATTTAAAACCACATGTTTTCGAATACTTATCTCCAAATTCAAATTCCTACCAATGCTAAATTAGTAAACTTCGGATATGACCAATCTGTCAAGACCACTAAACTAATTTGCTAAAAGCAATATCATTACATCCAAAGTAACTTCCTGTGCATTATTGTAAAGATATTGTACTACAATCAGATTGGAGGAAGAATATTTGAAATATTTTCTAGTAGACTCGACATACTACCGAGTGACAAGTTAACTAGTACAACTCATGATGACATGTCACTGCCAATCATTCTCGGAGTTGCATCATATTGAAATGATACGTTCACAACCCATTGACAAAATTATAAAAGAATCGTTACTCATTGGCGTAGATATTTTGCCCTTCTGCAGTACAAATGTGAATTCCAGTTTTTGATATATTTTCGTATAGCCATCTCAACTTTTAAGTAAACTGAGCAATATACTATTACTAGGACAATTCACTAATAATTTGAAAGAGATATGCAGGGGTATCCTAAACTAAAAAATTATTTAACTCAAAAAGAAAACCAGTGAAATTTTATTTGTAACAGACATTTCATTGGCCAATAAGTTTCAGCTGTTACTAATCATTATCTTCTGAAAGGATCAATACTTAGCACATGAACATTCATTTATAAATTAGGTAAATAATAATCTTTCATCTTACCTTTTTCCTTCTCCATCAAGCTCAAAAAAGTAAGGCACGGTTCTTTGCAAAAAAGTCGAATTCAATTGATGCCTGCAATCGTTTACCACAAGGATTGTACTGTTAGCTACTAGTGCCTGTTCTTCGGGGTAATCAATAGCAAATAGGGCAGCATTCATATTTCCTGCTTTTGGAGAAACCTTTGGAGTACCAGAATCTTTTCTCGAATAATAGATGAGTGTTGGTAAATCCGCAAAACTGCTAAATTGGTGAACATACCTAAAATAAAAAAAGTATCGAATACTGGTGAATAAGCCCTATTTCAATTTCACGGAGATATCAAGTGAGAATTTTTTTTGGCATGCGTGATGCTCTCCAAGAAAAAATTTGCTAATCAAACTGACCGTTAGATATCTAACCTACGAAGATACTTCATGAATTTTATGCTGAAAAATTTCTGACGCGCTGAAAAATACATAATGAAAGCAAAATCGTACGCCAGCAAAAAAAGAGCAATTTATCTATTAAAATCAAATTTAATTTACAACTTCTACACTGCATAATGTAACAGAGCAACCAGTTTCTAACAATGTCCCCCAAAATCATCTAAAATAATAGGCCAATTTTATGAAAAAGAAACCAAATTTGTGTCCTTTGAAGTAATGCAAGCAAATTCGACTTGCATTGCATCAGGCTCATACAAGAAAAAACTTTTAAAGAGGACGAATCGCCAATCAAAATTTAATATTATGCTTAAAATACCATTCCAAGAATAATTATTCTTAATCTATGCATCTCTTGGTGCAAAAGACTGCCATACAAAATATACATGTATGCTGTTGATTTCATTGTGAGCTTTCATTCATGGATTCTTTTTAGCCTTTCCCCAAACATGTCAAAAATTTCAAATTTCATTCAATATCATTGATCAGCAAAGTAAGTTTGTTGATTAAAATACTGTGGAGACGTTGTTTTGGGGAAAAGGATGCAAGAGTAGGATATGCAATGGAAATTACTTAAATATTTTGTAATCTTTCCAAAATTTCATCTTTCCACACACTATCAGTTTAAAATTACTAACACTGGCGGTGCACTTACAATTCCTAAATGCTTCATTTGTTTTAAAAAATACTATAGTGACCCAATTCTACGTATGCAATCATCTCACCCTTTCTCAATAGAAGCAGAATCGGAAGGAATGTTCAATGCCTGCAGCATACTTAGTGCAAAAGTCTCGATATCATTGTTGTGCTGTACAGTCTTTGAAGACTCTCCTGCTTCGTTTGGCATGTCAGAGAGTAAAAATATGTTATCCCCCCCTCCCTCAGCCCCAGAGTGCTTTTCCATGTACTCCATCAGCAGACAGGCCTTATTTAGCCAGGGCTCATTGTACAAGTGTTTGCGCGCATATCCACCCCCTACTTTCCACCACTCATAGAACCCCTTGACGCATGGATTTTTGATGCCTTCTGCCTGTAGGAGGGTTACCACTTCAGGGTTCCTATTAGAAATAACACAGAAATAGCTCCGATTGGAAAAAAACATAATAAATAGGAAAAGAACATGAAAATCTTAATTATATAAGACCAATACTATTCTTGCATACATGATCACAATATTTACAAAAGTTTGAATTTGTATATATTTCTTAAAAAGCTTAAGAAATATGGACGCAGTGAACTTTCGAAATTTATTTTTCATACATTCATATTAATATATAAAAACTATTCGAAAATGTTTGATGAATCATTATTACTCCGGATTCATATTTATGCCGCTGATAAAGATGTTCTTATCGTTATTTATTTTATCAACAATGTAAACCTCTCAAATTTCATATAGGTAGTAAATGAAATAATAGCTTTTTTAATGTATATATTCTAATACCTGATTAGTGTTTGTAATGCATAAACAGCTGCAGTCATATTCAAAACGCCCTTACGACGCTTCTCATCCAGGATTATAATACGAAGGATTTGTGACTGAAGAAACACACAGACATGCATAAGCATACATTTCATTTTCACTTATTATTGAACCTCTGTGACTTTTCGTGTGGATGAACAAAAATACAGATGAAAAGCCACAAATATCTCTGAAAGCGAATTATTCTTTTTCTCAGCCTCTTTATTATGCAGCTTTTTTTGCAAACAGTTAAGTTTAACATTTCATGCACAAACGATACATTTTTCCTATAATAAATGTTCGCATGTGTACATGAGTCTGGATATTCTTTATTTCTATCAAGGTAATTTAGAGGGGTCCTCCTCTAATACACTCATGTACAATTGATATTCCATAATATGATGGTCGATAAACGATTTATTCATCTATTGGTAGTTTTACCACTCCACCGACTCCATTTGCTGTGATAAGTTGATATTTGCATTTCGAAATATTTAATCAACTGATAGTTTTGGTTTAACCAACGGTGTCCGTTTACGAAGTATCAACTATAATGCCTACCTTTGTCAAGCTTCCCCCGATCCAAGTCCTCTGACTTACAGCTCCCAGTAAAGCAAACATCACAATATCAAGACGTTCTCCTGCACATGGAATGACAATACAACACCGAGCATTATAACCAAGAGACTCATCTTGAGCAACTACTTCATCCATAGTAACTATTGTTCGCTGAATAGGAAACATTCGCTGTGTATGTCCGATTAGAATACCGATGACCAAGCAAATCTAAAAGTACATTAACATTGACATATATTTATTTTCATTGAATTCGATATATAAAAATATATGCATAGTAAACTTCGGATATAATGGAGGTGCTTCCAACGAATTTTCACTAACATCAATAAGTAAAGAAAAATTCATTCAAGTTCAGTCTCATATTTTCAGCTGTAGAAAATTCTGGTATAACAAAACTTTCCCTCATAGCGAATTCTCGAAAACTGATTGCTTGGCATGTTTAGCTTCAGGTATTAGGATATCACCAATGAATTCGGTGGCTCCGCAATTATATATACGTGTTTTCTTTCATTTGTGCAATGTAACAATGAACAAAATATGGCAATTCACAAAATAAGTAACACTAAAAATTGTTTCATAAAATAATCCATCCACATTATTGACTGTTATATATTTCTTCCATTACCCCCAAGTACATGAAAGGTCACCATCTTTCATTGGTTCATATATTTAAAAATCGGACTAAAATGTATGCTGGTTTCACATGAACTACATATAATTGGAACCTAGCGTAAAATACATAAAATGTGAACGAATTTATTTATGTACTAAAAAAGAACAAATTCGATTAGCCCATTCCCAGTTTACAATTCTATCGAGTAAAAGTGCTTGGTAGATAGCACCAAATTTCAAAGAATGCAGTTCACAATTCAACCAACAAGATTTCCCGCTGAGAACTAATTATTTTTTCAATGGTGCCCAAAATTGTAAGGCAAATGGACAAGGGTAATGTTTTCAAATAAAAATACAAAGTATAGGATATATATAGATACATACCTCGACACCATAAAACACCCAGGCCCATATTTGTACGGGCAGAAAAGACACCCCAAAAAAATACCTGCAAAAAAAGAAAGGCATTAAAAATTAGAATTATTTAGAAAAAAAGTGAAGACTCAACTCAAGGTTACAATTGTTGGTATGAATCTAGGTGAAAAATGCTATTTAACCATTTAGAAATTATTCTTATAAAAAAATGCACTTATTATGAGTAGAAAAGTCATCAAGCTATATTTTCTTCCATTTAAATACTATTTCATAAGTTAGAATTTGCTAATAAAATTATTTTTTATTGGGTGGCCTGTTCAAACATATTGGAAATATTTTCTCTTGAACTTGTAGCAGACTCTAAAAAACCGTTTTAAATCAAATTGAATTCTCACAATTAAAAAAAACTGTTTTGTTCGACACTCTGGTTCAAAATTTCAACTTGAACATCCGGTAACAAATCGGTGTTCACAAAATAATTGAGTGAAGTCGAGTAGAGTCATTTTATAATTTACAATACCTCAACTCAAAGTCACTTACGTGTCGATTCCAGTAATGGTATAGACAGCCCGCCACCATAAGTACAAACATGAAAATCCAATATTCAGTATAATGATAATTCGAAGTATTGAAGTAGATCCGAGGGGAATAAAACCTTGAGGGTCAGGCTTTGACTGCCTGTTTGAATACAAATATGCGGATATAGAAATTTTATGCGGATATAGAAATTTTATGCGGAAATAAAAATGATGACATCACAATTTTCTCAAAATATATGTGTATGCATAAAGTGGTAAGCAAAATAATAAAAACAATGGGAAAATTGAAAAGAATCCATAATGACATTATCCCTCCCCCCCTTAATATTTTCAGCATTTAAACTTTAAGCTTTGCTGATAGCGGCGCAGATTTCCTCTAAAACGATTGTTATCATGATAATTCGAAAGGACATAAGAACAATATTGCTGGAGCAGGAATGCATAGCCCAAATATAATTTTTACACCAACTTCCAAAATTATTTTGCAATGAAGCTCATAAATTAATTTTGTAATGAAGCTCATAAATTAATTTTACACTATTTATCAACACTTTCGAGTAGCTTTTCATGTAACTTCTCAAAAGGTGCCCTTGTGATGGCACCAAAAAATATTCTTCTTTCAAACCAGCCTCACATATTACCTAACTCGAAATGCCTAAGAAAATGGGAGAGTAAGTTAAAGATATAAATTTCAGAATATTACAAAATGCATGCATTTTGATTGGCAAATCATCTTTTTCTTTTAAAAAAATCTTTGGCGTTTATCATGTCGGTTTACCTCTGTGATTGATTTTCATCAGATTTCCTAGTTATTTACCTGGTTAGCACCACTGCATCATCGGCGTAAGCACCCCCTGCATCATCTTCAGGCTTCAAACCAGCAGCTCTATTGAAAGAATCCACTCTACCCATACTCATAAACCGAGTATGAGTCTTTACGCTACCACTTAGCTTACTAGAGAGAGAAACTTTAGGGGAAAAAGGGACCCCGCCAGAGAAAGACAGCCTATTCATGCCTTTGGCACTGGGTGGGGGCCGAGTTGAGGGAGAGGCTAGATTAGTTGGCACATTACCCACTCCACCCTAAGAGATAAAAAAATTAATTTCAAATAAATGAAAAAATGTAAATTTGTTGAATAATGCAAAAATGGATTCATTTTATGTAGCTTCTAAATATTGAATGCAGTGTTCCCTCAAATAGAGCACTTTCGGTTCACCATTTCTCAAGTTGACTCGATTTATAAATCAACACAATACATGGGTAGATATTCAAATGGTACTTTTTTGTTTAGAATTCATTACTTTTAAACAATGCAAAAAATCGATATCAAAACAGACAGGAATGTGGTGTTTTCACAGGCTTCAAAGGACACATTTATCGATGTATAACTGTACATGGAAGAAACCGATATCGCTATTTTAACTCATGAGTATATGTGTTATCATTTTGTAAAAGCATTGATGGCAATAGAAAGTCTCTTAAATCGCTATTAAAACTTCCAGTGGGCTCAGATTTCATTTCGCAGAATTCACAAAACTATTTTTTAACTGAATATAGATCACTCCAATTGGCTATTACTATGTCTGCTACATATTTGTACATTCTATCCTTTAATGGCATCCAGCATGATAGTTTATTTCAAGCATGTTCTCAGTGGTTCGCAGTAATAGCTCTTAATTTAGTATGTTTACATTTCCATGTGTGAATCAAAAAATAAAATTCATAATTAATATATTGCTATAAAAATGATATTGTAAATATTGTTACCTCTTCTAACTGCTGTCTGGCAGCTTGTTGCTGGCGTGCACCCACAACACCAGTCATAGACATAGACGAACCCTGTGGTTTATGTCCATCGTCATGGACCTACATCAAACGGAATAAAATTGATAAAATAACGAAGAAACAAGCTGCATAGAGTATCATAGGGCTCATTGAAAAAGTAGAAAAAACTTCCTAAAAATCATAAATTTGGTAGGTTTTCATAATAATGTGGTTAGGTCTTCTGAAAAAGAGACAAAAGAAAAATTTAAAAGGAGTTTCTATCAAATTTTTCGATGTGATTCGAAGTTTGCTCGAATAGTCCATGAAAATTTCGCCCTGAACTATTACCCTGAAGCTGATTTTAATCAACTATAGTTTGCTTTGGTCAATTATAACTAATTACAAGTTGCTTTAAGGGCTAAACAATGACAAACTATTTAATTTACGCTAATTTGATTACTGGTTGTCAAAACATTTTTTTATCTTCAAAGGATAGAGTAAAACAAGAGAAAAGTAACTAGTAACATTGCCCATTTGTTATCAAACTAGTCTACTTCTTGGACTAACTATACTGTTCGGTAGACTGCTAGCGCAGAAATATTTTTTAATTAACTAATTTTGAACCAAAAATACGATGACAACTATAAATTTGTACAGTTGAAAGCTAATATTTGGTCCTTACATAGTATTATTCTTAGAGTCGTTTTAGTACTGTCCAACAAAAATTCACAGTTCAACAGGCATATTGTATGAGCAAAACGAATGAATTTTCTACAATTTAAGCTAGTCGCCCAAGGCAATTTAAAAATTGATCAGAATCAAAATTTAAAATTGAACAATTAGTTAAAGTTAATTGACACAGTTCGAATTCATACACATATAAATCTTAACCTTACACCGATTGCACACATTCAATTTTTTAAATACGAATGAATTTTTCTTATTCCTAGTCTTTATTTTGGAATATATACCGATTCATATAGAAATCAATATAAATCCATAAATTTAACATGTCAAAAGTTGCCAAATTGAATTTTATTTTTCATTGTGAACAAATTTTCCACACCCAAATTATTGTAGAATCTCTCTGCATCAATTTAGTAATATTTTTATGTAACCTTATTTTGTTTTTTAAGCCTTTACAAAACCAGCGAGGCATTCGTAAATCGGACAAAAAACAAAAACCTAACAGCGTCCGAATACAAGTGGCATATGCCTATCATAAATAGGCCAAATAAATACTGACTACAAGTCTTTTATCTGAAAAAATGAACAATTTCTAGGCCACCAAAGCTACAGTGTATTTGGACGCTGTTAGGTTCAAAAAACAAACCTGCGTTACCGAATTACTTCGCGACCATAGCCCAGACCCAGCAGTAGGGGGCTTTGAGCCTACGCTATTGGGGGTTGGTAGGGTAGGTTCTTCCGGAATATCCTGCTTCTCATCAAAATTTTCACTGTTTTTCTCAATATACTTTAATCCCAACAAACTTTTCCAGTGTTCACTGTTCCAATTGCTGGACATGCGCATATGTGGATTAAGTCGCTTTGGCAGTGGGGTCGTGGTTTCGCCTGGATTAGGCATTGGAGCAAGCAAGCTAAAACAAATGAAAGGTAGAAAAGTAGATATGGATTATTTTCCAATCATTCAACCTTTGAGATTATATGAACGTTTTTGACATGTGTGCCAGAATATATGCATCGAAATGTTAACTGAAACATATTCGGCGATATAAAGCAATTTTTCAAGTTGTTGGAATAGAGAATACATGTATTACTTTGGAAAATTAATTTTTGAAGATTACGATAATGTTAAGATTGTATCACAGCTATCTAGCTCAGCATCTCAAAGATTACTTATTATGAGTAGATATTCAACTTTTACGCATAAATTGAACTGGGTATCTTATGGCATTATCAAATGTGACTAACTAAGAGCAGCTCAAATTCAATCTCAATTAACGTGTTGCAAGTCTAGAGTAGTCAGTGAATAAATCAAATAAATAAACGAGAAAAACCCGCCGCCATTTAGGAATTTGCTAAGCAATGACCCTGTCAAATGAAGTCTCATGGCAGTGGTCATGTTAAGAAAGTTCGGTTTAAAAAATCAAACTATATTCTGATTAGGAATTTATTCAATAACGCTCATACATGTCAGAGCAATTAAATAATAGAATTTTTCTAATTACTGTAGATTCGAAGCTAAATAAATGCGCGGGTAGACTAATAAAACGCAGTAAAGAAAGCATAGAATAAAAATTTAACGCGAAACTAACATACCTGACATTTACTGATGATGCAGCGGGAAGTGGAGGTCGCGCTGAACCTCTGGGTGTTGAAGAGGCGATCCCACTGGAAGGAGGCCGCCTTGGTATCCCTGCTTCGTCACCGCTCATGCTAAAACTTCACAGCAGATTTAATGAATAATTGAACTTAAAATATAACTTATCGCTGTGGAGCCAACCAAAGAGACTACTCAAGATATTAAAATGAAACAAAATGAATATAAAATGCGGCAACGCGATCAGTGCCTCTGATCGAATTTGTCCCATCGTTCTTAAGTTGAGCGTTCATTCTTGTGCCCTTTTCGGTAAAATAGAAATTTATAAAGAATATCTTCATAGATTATATCAATTAAATTCATATGTTTTCACACATATCCTACTATTGCAGTGCTTATTCACGTATGGTTTATATTGAAACTGAAATTCAACCGCATAAACGGTTCGGTTCACATAGTCAGTTTTTTCATCACGTTTGGTGAAACCACCAATCAGTATTCATAGATTTCGAAATATTCTTCATAAATTTATTATTTTCCACAGAAATGCTCTTTTTCATTGGCGTAAGTGCTGCAGATGTTATAGAATTGCTCACTTATCTCGAGATCAACACGATTTAAACTGTGACCTGTACTATTTTTCCTGGTATTAAACATGAGTTGTTGAAGATCAAATGTAAAGGCTACATGAAAATACCTTAGCATCTCAGCATTCATTCGATAATGTTATTCGGTGATTTCATTTGGTGATGTCACTATATTCAAACCATTAAAAGAATTACTAAATTTTTATATTCAAATATGTAGAATAACAGATCCACTCAAAGTTAGACTTCTTTTGGCCCAACTAGAAAATTATGTTAGGAATTAACTTCCTCAGGGATTAATTCAATTTTTTTATAGCTGCGGTCAGTTTTCATTTATAACGTTCCAAGTAAATTGGCTGCACAGATGCCAGTAGGATTATATGTTTTGTCGTGTTGATAGAGTTAAGTCACTTCTATCAATACAATTAGTGCATGATAAATGTACACATTTCTGTCACAGTTTCATGTGCTTAGTTGTACTTCATGTTTCTAGCACATCACCAAACAAATTCCATCATTCTAAGGAGCCATAGTTGCATGAAGCCAATTTTTAATTTTGTCTCCAGTGGCAGTGCTACTCCCTCTATTGAAGTAGAAGATTAAAATCATTGCAATCACTCTATTACACTGTAAGATCTAACTTGAGTGAAATATTTGTACATTGGGCTTAAATTTTGTTTCAATAAAGTACTGCATATGTTTTTAACATTCGAAAGGCAGCAATGACGATATCTTTATTAAGGCTTAATATGTATGTGTACAAAGGTATAGCAGCAAGACTAACATTGCCTACAGAAAGGTACAAAGATATTGCAGTGGCTCTAACTTAATATTTCTTATTTAGAACTAGGATAAAAAAAAGAATTAATAGTACACTTCACATTCACTGTATTTCTCTATTCTTGAGGCCACAGTTTGAAAATTGTAATCAGTGTAAAGCAGAAAGACATTGTTATTGGCAATATGCAAACTATTTGTCAAGTAGCAATTGAAAGCAAACTATATAAATATTTATACTAGAACTTCATTCAATAAGTCTAAAGCGCTGAAGGTGCTAAAAGCCAAATTCATGGTGTGTCAGGATCTAATCTGTTACGTTGTGATCTGTTATGGAACTACAACTCTATGGACTTAATTCCTTTTGTATGTGCATTCTTGTGAAATATGTTCTCATAAGTATGTTCCCATAAGTATGTTCCCATAAGTATGTTCCCATAAGTATGTTCTCATAAGTATGTGCTCTTAAGTAGTATTGTATTGGCAAGATTTATTCTTGGCAACACATGAATAGGGATTAATATATTATTGACAGTGTGTGTTTTATTTGGGTTTCTGGTTGTACATATTACTAGTTACATGCGTAGTCTTTAATCTAGTTATTCCTAACATGGTGACTCTTATAAAACATTAATTTTAATATTGCCATAGTTTTTTTAAGTTTTCATCTTTTAAAAATACTCTTGTATGAATTTTGAAAATGGAAAACAGCAGGCATAACCCAAAAACTTCACTAATAATCATTGAGGATAGTACTAGTAATTATTGAAGCAATGGATACAAGAAGAAAAAGTATGATAATTACAAAAAGATAAGGAATACAAAAAATGTTCTGCGCTAATGAGAAATTTTTTTAAATGTTGAAGAGGCATTTGATTTAGACATTTCAAGTAGATAGTAAAACAAAATACCAAAAAAGATACCTTATAACACCTGATATTGAATTTGGTATAATTTGTTGAACTAGAGTGAAAACAGTATACCAAATGCATAAAGTAATGAAATGCAATAATGCATGACAAAATTATGATATATGGAGAATAAATACAGGCGGTAAAACTTTTATTCTGTCAGCATACTTATTGTTAGACTCAGCAAATAACTCAATAAATTCAATGCCAAGATCTAGTTGTAGGCAAGACAGGACCAATACATGACAAAACAGGAACTACAATATATAGTATACTTACAAGACTTAATTGCAAGACTGCTAAGGCCACTTGCATGATCAGAAGTGAATCTTGTTATCAATATATTTTATAGTTCAAGCTAAATGACTTACAATAATTATTGCTGAAGTTCAATGATGAATTACCACATCATAAATAGTCATATTTAACTGATTTCAGCCTTCGTTGGATGCAGCAATCCTAACACTTTTAAATAAAGTTGCATCACAAGATAATTTGCTATTCAATCTTATAGATACTATCATAATATTTTCTAGATAATATTTAAATTTTAAAAACATTGTTTCTTACAGAAAATAAAGAACTTGCTTTAGTCAAAGGATTTTACATCGTGCGGACATTTGAAGTGAGTGTTTTATGTATTATTGATAACAATATTAGGAGCTAAAAAGAGGCATGGTACTGGATTAAAACAAGATGAATCTGTTCTGTTACATAAAATATTTATGCAATACCCTGTGCTGCTATCCACTAACTTGATGTTAGCATTAGAAATTAACCAGTTAACAGTTAATTGTAATACAAACAGACATTTGAGCATAAATCATACAGTATATATTACTGCGTTGCTAGAAGTGAACTCTAGCAACGCAAGACAGACAATTATTCAATCTTATGATGGACCAGTAGTAATTGCGCTGTGGCACTATTCCATTGGCTAAAGTGATAACATGATGTCAGCAGTCAGAATTCTTAAACTGAGAACAGAATGGCGCAGCTAACATAGTTATAAGATTAACCGTTAACCGGTTAATTCCTAACATTAATCCTATATTTATGTTAGCTGTGTCATTGTTTCTGTTCTCAGTTAAAGAGTTCTGACTATTTACATCATGTTCTCACTTTAGCCAATGGAAGAGTGCCACTGCACAATTACTACTAGTCGATCATGTGATTGAATAACTGTCTGTCTTGCATTGCTAGTTTAATTCTAGCAATACAGTAATATAATATATACTGTATGATTTATGTTTAAATGTCTATTTGTATTGCAGTTAGGAATCAACTTGTTAATGGGTTGATTTCATGTTATAAATGTGGAATTCCAAGTTTCGTGGCAAGTCATTGTTGTATATACTAGCACTCCAACTTTTATAGCAAGTCATTGTTGGACTGTGGTAACAGGCTAGAATTAGGAATTGTGTTGCTGTGAACTTTTACTCACTTCCAGCAACACAATTATGTTTGTGTAAATATATTCTTTACTATTGTAGTTTTTCATTTTGTTTACTAACACACTCATAACACCTAAAAGTTTACAAGAGACAACCTTTTTGAATATCTGTTTATATGTGTAAATAAAATTCAAGACTTATTGTCATCAAAAGGCATATTAAATTTTTATACTATATTTGATCTACTGTTCAATTTACAATGCACCAAACTTCCATCTTCCTTGGTCAATGACACCATTTTGAAAGTTTGTTTTATCTGAAATATTATCAATCTTATGCTGAAAAATGTATATCATGGTACATATCTTACCCACAAGTCTAGTAAAGAGGCATAAATCCTGTTCAGCCCTTTAACTATTTAATCACTACAAAAATATTTAAAGCAAAAATCATGAAACTGTGTAAGTTACTGACCAAAATTTTTGCAATCCAGCCCAAACTAAACTTGCTTCAAGCTGATTATACTTTGACTGGATTTTGATCAGATCTTGATTAAAAATAGGCTAAACACGTTGTGGCTGGATTGATCTAGCCAATTACCATGATCTGGAAAAAATAAAACCTCTGTAAGCAGTGCCATAGTTTAGTCTTCTAATAGTATACATGCAACCACTGATCTGTCAGTGATGATAGAAAGGAAGAGTATAGATTCCTCTACAATAAACAAAAAAATGAATTATCAAGAGAGACAAAATATCTGGTGGGAAATTGTCTGATGATTGGGAATTCATTTTGGGATACCATCATTTGCGTCAATTGATGCAGATAGAAGTGAAATATAAAAAATGGGGCTGGTGACTGCAGAAAGAATGGAGATGGATAAATATTTTACTTTTGTTAGTGAGCTACAAGGTTGTTTCCGGATGCATTTCGATATTTCAAGTACCAATAACTAGTACGTTAGCAAGGCATAAGAGTGATACATTTTTTTCTACTTCTTGTTTTTGGGAGATTCATTTAATTAAACAACTTTTGTTTTATCTATAAATGAACCTTAATTTAACGCTGCATCAATAAATTTGTTTTTCTTATTAGCCCCAAAATTCATCATTTTGCAGTAGGATTCGATGCAGTTCCACTAGATCCAATCTGGTTAAATTGGATGGGGTTGCCATTATTTTGATCGAGTCAATGCATAAATGCCTGCAACCTCTGAATGTTAGGGTAAAGGTAAGACTTTGCTGATATTCATTTATAAAACATTATAAATAGTACATATACCATTAATTTTTTCTTAAACATAGCCATCTTGCATTTTGCCAGTAGCAGCTTAAGATATCTCAAATACCTTTTTAAAATGGTAAAAAATTTGAAGATTTAAAACCCTAAATTTAATACCATCCCAAATTCAAAATATCTTTCAGTAATTAACTTTAGAACTAGACATAAAGCTCTGATCGATGAGAAGCTGTTCCTTTGTTGAGTAACAACTCAATTACAACTTTGGAATAATGAATCAAACAGGGAATATATCTAAGCAAATGTCGAGTATTTAACGAATGTTGGATATGTTATCGAGCACAGTGAATTTGAAAGGGTAGAGCAAACTCAAACATACTTTTACAACTTTTCAGCTCATGATAAATTGATATTTGTTGAAGGGGTCATATTAAAGAAGAATTTACGAAAGGATATACTATTCTGTTGCTGTTAGATTATTTTAGGTGTTTAAATAACTTATTTACCTATTTTCATAAAATTGGCTTTTGGACTCCACTCTGATATAGAAACTACACCTTTAATTACAATTGATTAGTAAAAATGTCTACAGTGCCCCAAGATATTATTTGTCACCGATAAAGAAGTAGCCACAAATTACTTGTCATTTGGGATGTATAAATATAATTTAGATGTAATCATTCGTTTGGGAAAGATTTCATGAATCAGCTATAAATTATTTAATTCATTGGCTGAATTTACTTGAATATAATATAACTTCGGGAGTATTAGAAAGCTTATGGCAAGAAAAAAATATTTGATGTTATTTATTACTCTTGATGAAATATTTAAATGCTTCCATAAATTCCACCAACAGCTCTATTGCTGACATTGCTCTATAGCTATTTTTCAAAACCTTTCAATCAAAGACAATGGAAAGCAGACGATGTTTCGGTCTGTGATGAGAGTTTGCTACCAGTCGTCATTTCATTTCCCACCTGTAAAAAAGGAAAAGCAACAAATATTTACTCGAACGACTCTTATCAACACGAAATTAATATAACTATATAATAATGATTCCAATAGATTAGAAGATCCTATCCATCAAAATCAAAGTGGAAAAATCAAGTTGAAATAGAACGGAACGACATGATGTGATTGCAAGTAAAAACTTGCACATACAGATATAAGGTTGAAAGGTTTTGAGTAAAAAATAGACATGAATTTTCGCTATAATTATATATGTGACATACATTCCATTTATTCAGCGGAGCATGCTTAGGAGGCGAAATAAAACTCAAGTCGTCCTCTTCTGTCATCAATCTCAGTACCCTGCTATCATATTCAATGGATTGAGAGGAGCGCTTCGGTGTGAAGAACGGAGAGTTTGTTTTGATTGACTCTTTCTCAATCTCGTCTTCGTTTACGCTTTGAACGATCTCGTAGTTGCAGATGCCGTTTCCGTGAATTCGTGCAAAAAAAGATGTCACATATGGTCGGATTTTCGCTGTCGACCTGACAGCCTTTTCATTATCTGAATGCGCAGAGTTATTAGATTTCATTTTCTTGTATGACATTTGACTTATACTCCGCGAATCTTGAGCTGCTCTGCCAAAGAATTGTGAGCATCTACTACTCAATGACTTTCTACTCGTGGTTTCTACAGTGCGACCATTCGAAGAGTATTCGTCTACGTTTGTTGAGTATTCAATGCAAACGTGATTTTTAAAACTTGCAGATCTTATTCGACCTCGAAATGGGTCAAATACGACCTTGGATTCGGCATGCATTTGCGACGAGAGAAAGATATATGATGTTCGAGAAGTAATTCAATCTCGAAGGTGCAACATGATTATAGCGAGGGCTCCATATGTTGTGTCCGTGTCACATTCGCTAGAATTTTACAAAGCATCGGCTAATCAAATGAATTAGGGTTACGAAATAATACATAAAAATTCAGTAGTACGTCCATCAATGAGTCAAGTAACAGTAACATATCTATCATGTAATAACTTCAACAGTAACGAAACAATTGAAATGGGTCATCCAGTTATACTCCGGAACATAAGTATCTAATTATTATCAAATGAATTAAAAAGCAGTAAGGTTTCAAAAATGACCATCCAATAATATCAACTCTACTGTTACTTGATGAAAGTAATGCATAGTGCCTTCAGATGGTTGAGTCTTTCACTTTTGGTAGGAGGTGTCCATCCATACAAGGGAAAAATTATTTAAAAACTATTAAGCAATTTTTCTCAGACATGCTACTCAGAAAATAGTAATTTTTGAAACTGAAAAAAAAATAAATTTCACAGCTCAAATCTCATCCACTCTCTTTCAGCCATTCATGTTTCAATTTTTAGTAGTAAAAAAAGGGTTTTTACTGTAGTTTTTATTGAAGAAAATTATTTGTGGTTGCTGGTAATATGCTAGCGCAATTGTCAACTGTTAATTCAATGATTTTACAAGAAAAAAATGCTTTTATCAAAGAGAAAAATTGACCTGTGATAATATGATTGTAATTATCAGTTTTTTACTATATGCTATTGAGTTGATGACAAAAATTGATGCAATTACTAAAAACATTTCGTTCAAGTGGTTCGGTGATATGTGTGAACTTACTCTTAAATGGTCAAACACTTCAGCACCCTGCATTAGACTGACATCAAAAACCTGCTGTGAAAAAGTACTCATTCTTGCTTGCATATTGCAAATACTGCACAACCTCTAAATCTGTGCCTTTAACTTGTATTATATATCAGAATCCTTAAAAAGAGAAATTTTTGTGCATGCATAGTCTTTTTTGTAATAAAAATCCTCTACTATGATTGATATTAAGATACGAATATCCTATTACTAAATGAAGTACATGGTATAAAACAAAAAAATGAATTTATAACATATTTTAAGCTCATTCAAAGATAAGAATTGAAAAGGTCAACAAGTAGAAAACAAATATCAAACTAATGGTTTATTCTTCATTTTGTTTGGCAAGGTCTCCTTTTTCTTATGTTTCATTCATGCACACTGTATTTAGTGATTGTTCTAATTTGGTTTAAGATTTGTTGCTTAATATGATCTTAATTATATTGACTTGTAAATAAATCTATGTAAATGACACTAAGTGTGATAAGAACAATGCACTCGCTTTTAACCATCATAACCAAAAACTGAGTCTAAGAATTAAGCTAGTTTAAATTGCTACTTTTTAGCTCTGTTTGTTTAGTGAACTTTGTTGTAAGAAGTTTTTTGGAAAGCAAAAGCTGACTCTAAGAGTTAAGTTAGTTGAAAGTGCTTCTTTTTTAGCTCTGCATTTTTAATGAAATTTGTGAAAAGAAGTATTTTGGAAAGCAAGAGTCTAGTTAAAATTTATAGCACCACATCTTAATTAAAAAAATTACAGCATATTACAATTACTACTTTTTAATTTAGATTTCTAAATTTTTACAAATAAAACATTAAATAAAATAGTTTAGCTGTGAAAAGAAGAACATGCAACGCTCAAAACAAACAAGATGAATACAACAAACAAAAAGAATAGTATAAATATAATGTATTATGCAGGAAGGAAGCTGCTCTGAAACTAACAACAATACTCTGCACAGTAGCAAGGTAATTGTGATAAAAGTAGAGAAGAGTGAGAAATGTTTATAATTAATAAATCTCAAGCACAGATTGTCCAAATGTTGAATTATGGGATTACTTTGTCAGGCTTTTGTTGGATGTCAGTTTAGGAAACACCAAGAAAATACTCTGTGAAATAATGAAAGATGGTGTAGACGTTAAAGATGTGGAAATTGTTGGAAGGATCTTTTTAGTATGTAGGATCATAGATAAAAAGTGTACTCCTATATTGTGACATTGGCAATAACTTTTTTTCCTATTGCTTTATCAAATCATGCTTTTTGTTCTTTTGTTCAACCTATGGATGCATTTTTTTAAATTAGCTTAACAAGTGAGGTTGGTAATAGCTGGCATATTGTTAGGAATTAACCTCTAAAAGAGTTAATTCTATTCTGAAGCTGCGGTACGTTTCTCCTAATGCTATGTTGAAGTTTCAGTTCTAACTATGAGAACGAGTTCCCATTTGAATTATAAAAACAAGTTTCATTAAGTGATATTTTGCTGTGTTGATGAAGTTATCTCACTTCTATCAACACAATTTAGGATGTAATAATATACGTACTCTGTCACAAATCCCTTGTTGTTAGGAATTAACTTCCTAAAGAGTTAATTCTCTTTATTGCTGCATACATGCTCCAAGGAGATTTGTATAACTATACAGTCCAAGAAGATTTGTACAATACATGGAGAGTCACAACTCAAGTTCAAGGAGAGTCATGAATTCAAGGAGAGTCATGCATTCTTTTGTATAGAATGTCCTCACTTCTATTAACACAAGTTAGCAAATGTAATGTACATGTTTCATTCTTGTTCATTGTATTTTGCATTCCTAACACTTGTGTTATGTTGTATTTTACATTCCTGACAGAGTGCAAATTGAACAAAGCAAAGAATGATAAATAGAAAATTCTTTCAAATGTACAAAATTGCTCAAAATGCCAAATTAAGCATTAAAGTAAAGTGCTAAGTGTACATCTCCCATCTATTTGAAATTTCCACTAAATTGTATTAACATTTATGGCTGATAATAGAAGATAGAACCATTTCACTTGAATTGCTCAAAGAAAAAAGTACTACAAAATGTTGTATTTAAAGTAGCATATAAATAGCTAGAAATAGAGTTATAGATAAGATTTAAAACAAAGTTCTTGTCAGTGTGTTGGCAAGTGGATCAGGCAAATGTACTGTGGCAGTTATTTCCTTAATAAAATTATATTTTTGTGTATGAACTTATTCAAATTTCTATTTCTTTTACAGTAATAGCAAGCTTATAGATGCTTTGTGCACTTTTGGTCAATGGGGCTTTTTGTCAAAGCAATTGCAGTAGTATTGTTGTTATATAGTGCATTGGAAACCAGTAGAAAAATTCTGCAATCACAAAATTGATTTTGTAGGAAAACAGTTTTGCAAGTAGTCTTGTTGAGTGCAATATATTCAAGTTCAATGGAAGGGTAAATATTGTTTTCAAGAAGAGAACAAATTTTGAAAGTGGAGTAGTGATTGGTTTGGTTTGCTCAGAACAGTTCAGCTTGGGTATCATGAGCCAGACTGAACAGATTTAAAACTATTAAAAATAATTTTATGGGAGCCAGTTAATAATATATTTTTGAATATATGATATGAAGGTATTTGGGTTTTGCCCAAGTACCATCTATAAATTAGTCTTATATGTACCTTCTTGTTAAACTAAAACTTGAATGCTGACAGCTTTGAACTTGCTCATGATCATGAACTATTCAATTTGGATAATAGCCAATGGACTTGTGCAAAACCAAGGAAAATATTGCTCGTAGTAAGGTAGCAATTTTCATGGAGTGTAAAAGGTGCTTATCAACTCCATGGCCAATCTCTTAACTAACAAATTTTCAGTTTCACCAACTGTTTCAGTTACAATAATAAGAAATAAATATTTCGTACACTTTTATGAATCTAATAAAAATTTTTGCATCGAAAGGTCTCGCATGATTCAAGCTAGAAGATGTGCAAACAAGCTAGATTGTAAACAATGTATTGACGGTTACACTAGATTTTGCTCAGAAGCCAATTGAAATTGCCACAATATTACACAATTCCATAACAGTTCGGATCGGTTCTCGACTACTCTTCATCAAGTTGAATTGTTTTATTGTAAATCCGAATTAATATACAACACAGTTCGGTTCAAAATCCTTTAAAATAACTCAACTGATTTGATGTTATACACGAAAATTGTCGACACATTCCGCATTTACCTTCAACTATGGGAGCATCAGATAGTACTTTAATGGAAGAGAGCTCCTACGAGAAGTTTGAAGAAGCAAAAGATGCTTACAATAGCGGAAATTTCGATAGAAGTCTCTCGATTCTGCTTGACCTAGAACTGATTCAGACAGATTTAGTTGATATAATGTCAAACTTGAATAACGCAAGTCAGTTGCTATTAAAAGTGAATATCGCTATATGCAAATATTCAGTGGACAAGGATCTTCATTATTCATCTAACATATTCGAGGATATTACATCGTGCAGTGAAGATCATGGCAAGTGAATGACCACAAATTTTACATGAAATACTTAAAATTTACTGAACAGTACGTAGTTTTATGTTTCAAATATTTTAAACACTACTGCATTGTAGATGACGATATTAAATTTTAAATGATAATTTGTTCTGTCTTCGATACACGTGTTTTACACTGATTATTTTCTGCCCATCACCAAATAAATAATGTTTTACTGTGGCCACTTTTTTAAATAGTTTACTAGACTTTACTGTAGTTTGGGATGCCAAAATCATTCAAAAATATGACCTTTTACCAATAATCAACTCATTAAAAATGAGCTGAGAAGTCACCGAAGCATGTTTTTCACGTTTTCATGACCTTCGAAATGCTCTATCACTCGTGGTCTTATTCTCCCTAAAATCTTTTTTTAAGTGTTGCATCCCAATCCACACTTTTACCATTTAATATCTTGAACAAATCATAATTTTAATACCTAACTTAAAATTTGGTTGAAATTTATTTGAATCATTAGTATTTTTAATATTAGTAAAAATTTAGTACATCTTTGTGCGATATCGATTAATGCAGATAGAACTGTGGAACTATGCTTTTGAAGCCTTTGCAAATGGGTAATCAATTCAACTCGATTAAATACTTGTAAACAAGGAATATATATGTATACATATTTTAAGTTGTTTTCTTCTAATCAACAGACCAGAAATCGATATATATCCAGCTGGGCTACAATTTTGCAAGTGCTTTACTTTTTGAAGGTTGTACGGCAATGTCAAAAAGCGTTATTTTCAAATGTCTCCATTCGATATGCACTTTGAAAAAGGAAAAATCAGGAGTATTAAATGTATATATGCAAAGAGTCATTACTTTTTCCATATTGATAATGATACAATTAGTAAACTTTCAAATCTCAAACTTAAAAAAAAGTATATATATATATGTATTAATTAAATTTTTAGGTATCTTTATTTACATTCCAAATAATGCTAGAATTGCATGCTATGCTTCTTTATTGATTATGCTAATGATATTGCAAATATAGAATCTTTTTCAATGGAGGAATTTACCATACTGAGCTCATTCAAAAATTCCAAATTTAATATTTAGCTGTAGTTCAAATCTTTCCTGGTTGAAAATTCACTAATTTCAGTTACTTCAAATACCTTTTTTAAATGAGTACTTCCAATTTTGAGTTAAATCTGTCATTTTGAAATGACAGATTTGATGTAAATACCAGTGCTTAATGAAAGCATTTACAAATTTTGCAGGTCTAAAAAAACAGTAAAAATTCTTTTAAAAGTTCATCATTTTGTATTTTAGTTAAAAAAGTGAAAAGGGTCAATGTACAAAGAAATTCTATTAAATGAGCTTATTCTGTGTGGACAATTCCCGTCGATGTTGCTCGTCATTTGTTTGTCTAGAATCTTGTAGTGAAAAATTAAATGGATTTGTAATATTTATAGGCAGTACATTTATGTGACTTTTTTATTTTTCAAACAGAAAAATAGTTTTTGATGGATGTGGCTGTTTGAACCATACGCTGTTTTGAACTGTTAACCTATTATGCATTCAAATTTTTTTGATGTCATAGATGGTACATGGAGAATTTGAAGTGTGTGCTCTTTCCATCCTTACAGACGCTTTTCGTTCTATCAAATCAGGTAGAAATTACGTACTAAAATTTTTTAATTCTAGAATAGGCTGATGGAAGTAAACTTAAAAAGGGAATACATTGCTACTCACTCATATGATCTAGAAGGGCAGCAAAACAAAAATGCATACTATGGTGACTTTTCAGCTTATAATGGGTTTATTTATAATTCCGAATAATATCTGGAGGTTACCAAAGGTTTATAAGAATTTTAGCGGCTTTCATCACCACTATTTTGAAAATTACATGCTCTTTCAGCATCAAAATATGTCCGCCTTTGAACCAGAATATGTTGGCGACACAATTCTAGGTTAATTACTCTATGGGTGCATGAACGCATCAACTGTTTAGAAAAAAATCAAATATTTTAATAGCCACACATTAATTTTATAAGTTCAGCTACAGATTTTCGTTTAGCAAACTTTGATGTTTCAAATCTATTTAGTGGTCCAGACAGGTTTTTGTAATTGAGTTTACTTTGTATGGATAGTATATGAATTCTCTTATTTATTGTTCAGAACATATATTGAATCATACAATTAGACTTTCATGGGTGCTATGTTGTGTGCTTATGGCTCAAGAGTTGTGGCATCAAGCAAGGTGCGGATGTACCCATATTTATTCTTTTCCTATTTCTGTTACTATTGCTATTACTATTATGTGCAGAAATGTTATCGAAGCCCTAGAGAATCAAATCGACAAAATGTACCCTGCGTTTTACATCCAGGTAAGATTACGATTTTCGAAATTTTTAAAATTTCATGCAGCTTTTTTTGTAATATTTCGTGCAATTCTGTAGTCTACTGCCTCCTTCCCTCAAATATAAACCCTATAAGTTATATTTGAATTTCCTCGATGTTTAGAGTTTTTAAAAGTTAACTCATGTATTCAACCTTTGATTCGTTTATAACATCCATCTGCACTATTTGGCAAACCGACTAATTTTTTATGTTCGGGTTATGCCATGTTTAAAAAATTATGTTATTGAATTCAAATTGAACCTGTGAAAGGTATTGTATAAATACTACCGTTACTATGGTAATAATTGAATGCAACACCTTGAGGGTTGCATTTGGTGGAATTATGAAAACAATTTTTTAGTCAGTACTTTTTCATTTTTATAGAGTTTATTAATATTATTAAAGCATTTTCCATTTTCCAAGGTCATCATGTAGGCCAACTTTAGTGCAGCAGTAATTTTGCAGAAATTTTTTTAGTACGTGACAAATGAAATTTCTTGACGTAAATGATTTTAAGAAAAATATTTTATGGATCCTGTGATAAAATTACTTTAGCTCTGTAATGTATTGAATATTGTATTTTTGCATACATGCATATGCATGTACAAAATTGTTGCATCTTCAGGCTGAGGCTATTGCTATTCAAGATGCTGAAACAAAAGGACGTATGAAAGCAAAGACACTGTTCCTCAAAGCATTATGCTATGCAGGTTTGTTGATTATTAATTATATATTTACCAATAAGTAGGTTAAATTCCAGATTCACTAAATTTTGCGCAATAAAAATTTGATTTAATTGGACCGTATCCAAATTTCTTTACGGTAATTTTCTATTGTACACAAATACATTAGATATAGATATAGAACAACATTATCTTGAAGTATTTATTTGATGCAGAGCTCACAACCTGTATTCAAATTTAATGCAACAGTAATGCATATTACAGTACATATTAAGTAAAGAAGCTGGAATAGATAATTATCGAATTCATGCATTGGATAATTATCTAATCCTTATGGAAAATTTATTTTTAGAGGCAAATTTACCGAATATAGAGAAAATCCTCAAAAATGCATTACTGCTTGATGCGAGACTCGAACCTGCTACCTCCTTGTTGTCATTCATTGGCTTGGCTTCTCAAAACAAGCCGAATGTCAATTCAAAATGTTTGAACAATTCCTTTAGCACTTCATGGGTGAATGGGGATTTTATTGATGTTAGTGGTGCTCAGAGCAATGTGATTGGTGGATGCATGGCCTTTCAAGAGCAAAAGCTTAAGGAAGCAGCTTTATTTTTCAGGTAAAAGGCAAAATCGTGTGAATGCATAGTTTATATTTTGAAAAATGGCATAGCATTTTTTTCATTCAAGTTGCATATTATAATATGAAATACTTTATGTTCTAGAACAATATTTATGTTGAAGTTAATTGTAGGTAAGAGGGCTCTTTTAAAAGGAACCTTATTTGCCTGTCTGTTTAAATTTTGAGTTAGATCTTTACTTTTTCCAAATTTATCCTGAACTGCATGTTCTGAGCAGTTCAGTTTAGTTATAAATCATATTATTCTGGCATACTTAGCCTAATATCTTACATGGTTTTGTGAAAAGACGAGCACTTTCATTAGATCCTACGTGCCTAAATGCCGCCTATGGCTCTGCAGTAGTTTTGTGGCGAAGTGGAGATATGATCAATGCTAGGCAGCTACTGGTTACCATCGGAAAAGAGATGGAAAATATTGATACGGAATCAAAGAAAGAAAAGGTGCTTTTTCAGTTTTTAATATTTGTACATGCATATTGATGTATCTCTTTAGACAGATGCATCAATTTATGTGCATTTTTCAAAAGAATATAAATATAGTTTTGTACTTGTAAAATGATACATATATGTTTATGAATGTACATTCAAATATTACGCGTACATGTACCATTTTCTTATATCTGTAGGGTATACATGTCAGAATATTAGCTCAGACTGATGATTTTGGAGCTGTGAAGTACACGGGAATGTATGCACGTACAACGCTACTGCCAGTTTCATTCGAACGAATATTGTGGCTCATAGCAAAAGCTTCAATTCAGCTTAATAACTGGTCGGTATGTTTCGTTCCTCCTAAATATTTTATGTTGTTCAAGTGGGATGTTGCTTTAGGCAAAGCGCTGATGATGAAGTCATGAGAATTAGAATCATTTCGTAGAATCAACTTGTTTACATCATATACTCATTTTAGAATAATTTCAAAAGTCACAGAAAAATGCTTCTTTCCTGTGGGTACTAATTATATGAAGTTGAACGGTCTAAAATATTTATTCAAATATTATAACCAGGTGTTCTATTTGAGTAAATTATTTTTGTGATATAGTACAAGTTGAGTTATATTCGAATTTAGGTAAATTATTCCGAATATATAATATTTAGAAGCAATTTTTTGTGTGTTTCGTTTTTTTATATGGTGAATCGCATGGAAGAAAATAACTGATAGAGCAGAAATAGAACTGTAACTCATTCTTGTGGAGGAAAAGATCTATTTGGTAGATCTAAATTTGTAATGTTTTCTTGCTTATTTAGATACAGAGCAGAGAGAGGGCAATATAAATAGGGAAAATACAATGTTTCAACTTCAACTTAAGATTTCATCAGAATAATTTTTTAAGAACAATTTCTGTGGCTGTGCTTCAACAAATGCTACTAGATTTTGTATGTATAGTCAACTAGCCAGTATCAATTTGAACTCATATGAAATGATGTAATGAATTGCTATCGCTATTTCGAATAGAATTCATACTAAATATATATATATATATATATATTTCTGTTACTTTTTCTGTATAGAATGCGAAAGTGGCACTTGAAAATCTTGGAAATTTATCCAATAAATATCGCTTCAGTGGTACTGATTCAAAAACTCAAGATATTGGAAATTTTTTTTATTTTTCGGAGCAATTTCTGCCTAGTTCAACTGCAGTAAGTGCATGCATATATATAAATGGGGCCAAAATTGTTTAAATTTTGTAATATATATGATTAAATTTTATGTGGCTAATCTAGATTCGTCTTAAAGAGCATATTGCCTGCTGAATTTGATTCGTCACATAGAATAGAACAATTCCGAATATCCATTTTCATTGGCTCATGAAACTTGGACGATGTAATAGTTCCAACATGATATCAGTATTTTATATATACAATAACCCTCTGATTAATGCCTTTAAAGTGGCCATTAAAAAATTTCGAAGTTATTGAAAATGTTGATCCTTTTGAGAAATAATATCAACTCTCAGCAAAAGAGTATGAACTAATTTTTTTTCTAGTTATTTGTTAAATTGGTATTTATTTGAAATAGCATTAAATTTTCGAGCAATAGGTTTAACTAAAAGTACACTTGATGAGAGACTACTGCCAATATAAATATATGTAATTATACTTTTTACTCATCATATGTCTTACTTTCAATAACCAGGAGGATTTTTATTTGAACCTTTGCTATCTGATTAATCTCAATTTTTTAAAATCGAATCTGCACAGTTATAATCTCAAGGTGAAGTGCATACTAGTCAAATTGCGCACAATTTTTTCAAAATTGGTGCTCGACAGTTTTAAAAATTACTCACGTACAGATGAGTGCGCTTTTATAAGTTTTCACTTACAGTGAAAAATTGAAAAAGTAACAGTACCCCAAGTTCGGATCTAACGAATGTATTCGGTGGTCCCGGTAGATTCGTTCCATTAGAATTTTACTGCGCATTTATTTTTAGTGCAATTTTCACAGAAGTGTCGATATGAGTCTAGTAGCAAATTCTGTGGCTATATAACATTGAATAAATGGGTTTTTATCCAAAACACGTACATGCATGTAATTTTGTAATAATTTCGAGTCATTAAGACTCATTCAAAAGCCTCCCCATATCTCTCGAATCTAACATTTACGTATAAATTCAATTTCGCAATGGAATCTAACTCCATAGGAGTCCTGTTTAATTATGCACCTACCAGCTAAGTTCGTACTATAGCTGCCATGTTCAATTTACACTCAAGAGCAAGATATTAAGTGTATAGTTCATATTGAAAAAATGACTGTACACGAAAAGAATAATAAAAAAATTAAATTTTATTGATTAGAATAGAATTTTAAGTAGCTCGTAGAATAATGCACGTACAGAAAGATATTTTAACATGTAAATAACCCAATCCTCACCAAAATGCTTCTAGAAAAAGAACCATTTTTGACGAATAGCATTTCTTTGTGCATGAAACAGGCAGAAAGATGCTATATGTATGTCTTACTTCGGATAGGACTGTTCAAGAAAGCACTGGAAAAAATTTCTCACTCACTAGTTGGACAAAATATGTCCAGTCTACTAGATCCAGTACTGCTTTTATATAAGGCAGATGCCTATTTATGTCTTGAAGAGGATCCAAACGAGATTTTGATGTGTACTAATCGAGGTGAGATGATCTTAGTTCAAATAATTTAATTTTACTGCTCATTAGAGATTTCAAATGTGCTGAAAGTATCATAATTATAGAACTGAGCAAATCAATCTAAATATCTATTTTTATATTATGTTGAATATGATGAAATTGTCCATGTATTTTAGTTTAGGTTTGTAAAACAGCGAAAGTCACCAAACAAAGCCATTCTTATGCTTGAAAAGCCTACAGAATTTAATTTTTGGATAAGTTTTTTAGAAATTATCAATATTTTAATTTTTACATGATGTAACAAATACGTATATATAAAATCTATTACTTTTATTTTTTTTCATGGTAGCTCTTCAAATTCTTCAAAAAAGCCGAATTCCTGTGAGCATAAGGCCAAATTCAGCAGAGAGATCTAAGAAAAGACTTTGCAAAGAGAATAATAATACTTTTTTGGCATTAGGTGACCTTTCAGCAGCAGAAGTGAGTTCTTCAATTTATAATTCTTCTTATTCAGTTATATGTATTTTTTACACTTATATGTAGTATTCTTATTGAGAACTTTTAGATAAAATTGCATCAATAGTGCTTATCATTCATGTTCAGAGACAGGCGAGGAGTATGGCTCATAATAACAAGGCCCTGGCCCTTTTACTTAATAAGGCCACCAGTAGAAAAACAATGATAGCCGCTTGCAGTCACCTCCATGCAGCTTTAGTCTATGAGCCTGATGCTTTGGTTCTAGTTTTCAATTTGACTTTATTGCTCCTGCGTTGCGGACTTAAAGAAGCGGCTTGCAGAAGTTGGTTAAGGGCGCGGAAATTTGGAGTAGGTATGCGATTAGGATGGCCCATTAAATTTCTCATAGAAAACATGATGGCTTATTACACCACTGCATTGTGGGATTTTTATAGAAAAAATGTTCATCAGAATCATATGTTAATCTATATCCTAAGTACCATACTATTATTTATATATCACCTTAATATAATTTTCGGATTTTTTATCATATTTTTTTAAATTTCTATATTAATTTACGTCAAATAACTGGTGGCCTTTTTATGGACATGTCTTGAAAAATTCACCTCTTAAAAGTTTGTGTCCTCTAGTTTATATTTCTATCAAATATATATATATATATATGAATTGGTTATTGCAGATGCACGATCACTTACGTAGTAGTGATGTGGTAATTTCGTTGATGATGTATCGGCATGTGATTAAAATGTCCTATCTAAATAACCATTTTCAGAATTTTTTGAAAATAGTCCTATGTTTTGAGCACATATCAACATAAGTACACATCAATGAATTATTGCTGCTTTTCAAAGAGCATCTTTTGTTGCTAGCTCAAATATATGTATTTTCTGTACCATTATAAAGTAATAATTAATATGGAAATTTCACGTTAAGAGAATGTTCCAGACGCATTCATAGGTTTCTGGTTTACAATCTGACAACAAATTTGAGCAATTATCATCTAGCAGTTACATTGTCAACTTTGGTTAAAGTTAGGGCCATATTTTTAAAATATTGTCTAGATGCAATGTTTCTCACATTGAAAATATGCAATAATGAAAAAAAGTAAAGCTCGGATGCAGATAATATATATGGTGACCACCGAATAAATTTGTTATTATCTGGAAAACTGAAGCTCAACTCGGCACAATATGACTTTTTCAGTTGTTTATTGTAAGCAAATTTGCTGTATCCGAAGTTTATATAAGTAACTAGTTCTTTTTGTTTTTTTTGCCGATAGAGCTTTTTTTCGTAAATTAAGATACTGCTACAACACTGCATGATTTTTTTCAGGGGGGAGGTTATTAACAGTTTTTATTGTTAACAGATATGGATTCAGTGCAACTTCATGTCGAGCTTCAAAACTCACGGCAGCAAAAAAATGAGCTGTACAAAGCAAAAGATTGCGGGTCCGTAGTCACGCAATTAGTGGGTGAATCGAATTTATCCGTGCCGAGTTTCCAAATTTACACGTTGGATGTATTGATGCTTACATATTGGCTTAACCGTGCAGTAAGAAATTGAGTTTTTGAAAGCGTGTCAAGTCTTCTTTTTTTTGCTAAGTCCTTTAAAATTAGCTGGAGTTAAAAATGTAAATATTCATGAGGTAGTAATTTTTATTGTTTCTAATTCGTTTTATGTGGGTATTTTCCAACGGATAATGGAAAAATCCACGTTCTGAAATTGGAATCAGGTGAATCATAGTTTAAAGCAGGCAGCTTGAATAAGTACATCATTTAAAAGTACACTTATTCATATAATGTTAATTTTTTCTGTAGCCTCGCTTCCCATCTAATCTGATATAATTTACTTTAGAGACTCAACCACAAGCATCAGTAAACAAGAAAAATTTCATTGAATTGTCGAGTTGCAGCAAATTTTAGAAATCAGAAAACTGCACAGTGAGCACAAAATATTTCTAGGAATCAGTCCAATTTGTGAGCAGTCATAAACATTTGAAGTCACTTCAAGAGTAAGGAAAACTCCATACTTTGGCATCAGTTTTTCACAGATCGATAGTTTTAGATGATGATATGGATGATTAATGCATCTCTAAACAAGAAAGTATTCAAGATGACCTTCAAATGTAAGAAATCCCAATTTCATTGTAAAAATCATTAATTTTCATTCATCAAAACGATTTACATATATTTACAATAGCATAAATAACCATTGCAACTTTCCAATGGTTAAACATTTAGTAAGCTATCCTTGTGCTCTTGGTGCTAATCAAAATTACTTAATCCTTTTCAGAGCAAAGGTGTCAGGGTAATTGCGGAAATTGATGTACACAAATTGCATGGATTGTGATGACAGAGAGCTTTATAGCTTATTGGGAGTCTATTGGAAACAAATTTTAAAACACAGCAAAATATAAAATCATGCACTACAAAAACCTTTCTTGAATTAAAAAATTTGATCTAAAAGTAGGACTATTGATTGAATAAAGGAAATTTGAATACAAAGAGTGCTCTACATGATGTAAATCCAAAATCTCACTATGAAAAAAGCAAAGTAACCAATGCAATCAAAACCTCCCCCATAAATTAGCCCATAATGGTGTTGAACTAAAAGATACCAAAGCACAGTGCCTATAAAAGCAGCATTAGAAAAAGCAGTTCAAAGTTCCAGTTGTGAATTTAAAATTGCTGAAGTATTGTTAGGAAAATACAAACACAATAACATAAAAACAGAAATGGTACTCGATATTAACCTACATGTGTTGCTGAAAGTGAGATAACTTTCGTAGCACATAAAACACAGTAGCATGAAGAATAGGGTTCAGTTCTCTAAAGTATCTTAGAACTGAAACTGAAATCAAATTAAAACCAAGCTGAAAACAAACTGAAACCGAACTGAAACCGAACTGAAACTAAAATCAAAACATGGACAAATCATACTGCAGCTACATAGATATAAGAGCTAACCCTTAATAGAGTTAGCTCCTAACAAGTATTTTGCAGTGTAGCATCATGCGCTACATGTACAGGAGCTGTCAGGTTCACAATGTGCTGACTAGATAGTCTTGTGCACGACATAGCAGGGGAGCCATTATTGAACATCAAGTGGTATATTCAAAACAGGACAGAAGCTGAGATGTTTTATCCAGTATTGACAAGGGCATTGTAACCCCTCATTTACTTTTGAGAATTTAATTGTTAGGAAAACACAGACACAACAAATAACATAAAAACAGAAATAGTATTTGATATTAACCTACATGTGTTGCTGA
>JAULBW010005290.1:0-19270 GCA_032358265.1 Vaucheria bursata | reverse complement strand
GGTGTTGGGGGAGTTGGGGGCTCGGGTGCAGCAGGTGGTGTTGGGGGGGTTGGGAGCTCAGGTGCAGTAGGTGGTGTTGGGGGAGTTGGGAGCTCCGGTGCAGCAGGTGGTGCTGGAAGAGTTGGGGACTTAGGTGCAGCAGATGGTGCTGGGGGGGTTGGGGGTTCTGGTGCATCTGGTAATGCTGGAGGAGTTGGAGGCTCGGGTGCAGCAGGTGGTGTTGGGGGTGTTGGGAGCTCGGGTGCAGCAGATGGTGCTGGGGGAGTTGGGGGTTCTGGTGCATCTGGTAATGCTGGAGGAGTTGGGGGCTCGGGTACAGCAGGTGGTGTTGGGAGCTCGGGTGCAGCAGGTGGTGTTGGGGGTGTTGGGAGCTCGGGTGCAGTAGGTGGTGTTGGGAGCTCAGGTGCAGCAGGTGGCGTTGGGGGAGTTGGGGGCTCAGGTGCAGCAGATGGTGCTGGGGGAGTTGGGGGTTCTGGTGCATCTGGTAATGCTGGAGGAGTTGGGGGCTCGGGTGCAGCAGGTGGTGTTGGGAGCTCGGGTGCAGTAGGTGGTGTTGGGAGCTCAGGTGCAGCAGGTGGTGTTGGGGGAGTTGGGGGCTCAGGTGCAGCAGATGGTGCTGGGGGAGTTGGGGGCTCGGGTGCAGCAGGTGGTGTTGGGGGAGTTGGGAGCTCGGGTGCAGCAGGTGCACTAATGGAAATACTTTGTGTTGTAGATGGAGAGGGGAATGTCGATACAGGAACTAGTATTGCTGCAGGGGATGGTGCCATAAAGGAATCCAAAGAATCGGGGTATTTAGGTGCATCTGATCCTATTGTATTTGCTGGTAATGAAAACGGGGCCAAAGTATTAGTTGATGTCTCAGTGGGTGGGAATTCTTGGACAGCAGCAGGCGCTAACTTAGGAATCAGGAGCTCGGTAAATGGGGATGGAGGTTCGGTTGGTGTGATGCACTCAAGGATAGCAGTTGGTGCAACAGTCGGAGCCAGGATCTTGGATAAAGTGGATGACGCAGAAGTTTGACTAGGAAAGGTGGTAGGTGCTTGTGTAAGAGCCAATGGTTTTGATAATGAAGTTTCAATAACCGCATCGGAATCATTTGAATTTGCTGCAAGGATTAGCAAAAATTGATTTGATATAAAGCAAGGTAAGTGCCGTCTATATTATGTAAAGATTACACCTAATAACTCTTCCCGATAAAATTTATAAATATCTCACCAGCATTATAAGATGGTTTATCACTATTGGTCGAATGAGTGCTCGCTGTTATGATACTTTCATTACTCCCAAAGTTGGTACTGCCATCTGTTGAATAAATATCGTCAGCAGTTGACTCAGAACCTTCGAATAACTGACCGAATGGCACAATTATTGCTTTGCTTGAGAGAGAAGAAGTGAACGTACTCAGCAAAGCAACAGTTCCCAAAGCAGCAAAGGTGAACGCAGCGAATCTACCCCATCGCACACTTCTTCCTGCACCAATCGCAATATCAGCTTCGTGCTGTGGTAAGCTTCCGTAATGACTGTTCGCCTGTCCACCTAGGGACCCGAATATATTCATCTCACGTAAACGTGAATGTAACACGATAGATTAACCAATTTTTTCAAATGCGCTTAAAAGCAAAGGCAGCTTAGGATTGAAACAGTAAATCTCTTCGAAAAAGAAATTTAAATTTGTAATCCTAATATTGATGTTAGAATTTTTTTCCAAAATAAGCGGCACTAATTAAATACCGATAGCGAACATTTGGAATAAAAACCTAAAAAATGGATAAATTTGATTCTGCATTGATAGTAGCGAAATACTTGAAATCCCTTCATGACAATAAAGATGATGAGCATAATAATATACTTTGATACTATGAAATATTTGCAGTCCAATGAGTTTTGGTAAAACCGGCTTTATCAAAATATAACCAATGTAATAAAGCAATCCTCGAAAAATTGCTTCCTCATCATTTTTCGACTTTTTTAAATTAACATGCTGCAGCTAGAGAGATTTCCTCTCTAGTTGCAATATTCAAATTGATAATGAAAATGGCAGCAACTAAAATCTTGATGATGCAGAAAGAGATAAAAATGAGATCAGAATCTTTGAAATGCGGATAAGTGCAATGTGCTTAGCTCAGTAGGAAGCTGACAGCGATGAGGATGACTGATTTTCAGCAGTATCTTCAAGATTTTGGATTCGGAGTGGATCTGGAATTATCACCACATTAAAACAACGAAAACTGGCTTCAGGAAATGGATTTTGGTGGATTTCATGACTAAAAAGTTGCTATAGTTAATCTTTTAGTTAATATCAAACGTGCAGATATCGATATGCTTCAATTGAATGGGTGTATCATTTACTAGTATTGAATCTTTTTCTTTTGCTTAACTCTATCATGATATTAGTTAAAAACTCCTGATATAGTGTTTTTATGTTTCTCTGCTCAATGAAGCTTCCGTTTTCTGGTGGACAAAAAATTTTTGTAAATAAATTGCATTTAAATTTACATTTTACAAGATATAGTTACTTTGATGAATCAGAGAATAGTCTTCACATTTTCTTGATTCTTTGTAATTTTTTCCTCTTCTGGAATTAAAACTTGAAATGGTAAAGTCATTAACTACAATATATTAAAGGTTTGGATAATACGGTTGCTGGGAGAGATACATAGTTGTGCCCTGAAAGGCCAGGTTATACGGTAATTACTTTAAATTATTACTTAAAACTAGTTTTATCCCGGATTATAAACTGGTTTAATAAAGGATAAAGCTGGTTTTATTTTAACAACCCTGGTGATTACCAACACTGATTCCTAGTAGTGCATGATAGATTTGCATCTATGAGCTGCCATTTACAAGAATGAAAAAATGTAGAGCTGAGACTCAATATAAATGTGCCATTTTAATATGAAATCTACCAAATCAAAATGTTTCATCAAGAAGAGGCAGCAATTGATCACCCTGCACGTTTTTCATTCACACTACGGCTGGAACATCTTGGTGCAATAAATCTAATTTAAGTACTCTGCCTTTAAATTTGCATCTGCCATATCGGTTGGCAAACTCTATTGAACTTTGTTGATTTAAGAGATTGTTAGGAACTAATTTGTTTACAACAATTAGTTCTTAAGGGAATTACTCTTTTAAGAGTTATTTCATTTTAGCTGCATCACTTTGTGACTCTCCAGATAGATTGGCGTCGAGACCATGTTTGTTGTGTTGCTGAGTGTGTTTCTTATTCACTCTCAGCAACACAAATTATGATTGTATAATGTTACCATGCTTGTATAGCCTTTGTGTTCTTGTCTGGTACATTCATAACAGAGATACATCAAAATTTAGTGATGGAATAGCTGTGCAATGTGAGCTGAACATTTGAGGTATGTTGCAGTATTGATTTCAGCTTTGCTCACTTTGTATTCTACCTGATAAATAAATTTTTTACCTAATGTTTACCTCACACAAGGGTTTTTGTCAGGATCTGGTCAGGAACAGGGTTCGAAGCAAACAGAGCAACATTCAAGATTCAGATTTGACAGAAAGGCTCGGAACAAAATTCAAACAAACAAAAAACAGGGACCAAAATATAACAATATATATATATTTAGTGAAGGCCGTTCAGAAGTCTCGGAGCACAACAAGTATATTGCAGATACAAGAGTGAACTAGTTTTCAGTAGTTCCTTAATTTGGAACAACCAAAATACAAAAAGAACAAATTTTCATATAGAACAAATACTACCCAATAGGAGCAGCTGACTTAAGTACATACAAAATATTCATACATATGAACCTTGTAAATACGGTCCTAACAGTTTTCTTCATAGTGCACAGAAATGCTTTTATTTGTTGAGGACTTTAGTCTGATGAGGAGCTAATTCAAATCTAAATTCAATGCAAAAAATGATCAACTTTACCAAATTGCACCATAAAACCCCCTCTTATATGTGGCAAGTATTTATATAAGAAAACTTCTGCTTAGTCATTATCTATATTTTTAATTTTGCTTTGAACCATACCTACATAATTTAACATGAAAGCCTTTTTAAGGTGAAGTTGTTATGAATTAACTCCCTTAGGGGTTAATTCTGTTTCTATAGCTGTGGTCAGTGTTTATTTATGACATTCCAAGTAAATTGGCTACACAGATTTTAGTAGGATTATATTTTTTGTTGTGTTGATGAAGTTAGCTCACTTCTATCAACAAAATTAGTGCATGATGAATATACACATATTTCTACCACAGTTTTCTGTGTTCTGTTATGTTTCATATTCCTAACAGAAGCGCAGTGTACATTTAGTCTCTATTCTGACTTACAGTTGTTATACTGGCTAACTCTCCTAATCAAACAAATTTGATCACTGCAGAGTAATTACCAAGGTATTTCATATCCTTTCATCAAGCCTCTTCAAATGTGCTTTGTATCTAAAAGAGAAAAACAAGTACATTAAATTTTTATTAGGTGTTAAAAGTCAAACTATCTTTCCGGTCTGTGCAACAATTTAATTTTATCCCAAGTTCAATTTTTGTAAGTTCTAACTCAACTTTGCTGATCACCTTTCCACTATTTAACCTTTAAAAACAAATTAGCACCCATGCTCTACTCAACTACAGTTAATGCCATTGACTAAGGCTAGTTAAAGGAGTCTAATCTGTATTTTCTACAAGATGTAGTAAGCCCAATGTCAGTTATATAACATTATTAATGTTCCTTAAACTGCAAAAGTTGGCACATGAAAATGGACTCATATGAAGTCCAATTTTTGCTAAAGTCAGCTCTAATGCTGCATCAACAGGCACCAAAGTAAAATTAGTGCTTGACATTCCGCATCCAATTGTACATGCTTTTTTTGCTTAATATACTATGCCAACTAGAATATAATTAGTGATACCACTACTTCATGTATTATGTAAATGAATTTTACTTGTTAAAATTTTCACAAATTACTGGATGAAGAAGCAATATCATCATTGTTCTGCCAACACTACAAGTATTTTAAAGTCTTTCACTAGTTTCAGTAAATGCACCACTTCAAATTGGGACAAAAAGGTTTTGCAAAAAAGGCAACAGAAATAATTCAGTCTCTTATATACTATAATGCAAATTGTTTAGAAAACCAGCAGATAAAAATCAAGATTGCTTAATTGCAAAAAGAAGTTACCTTTCATAAGTGATCATCTGATTTTCATTATCTATTCAAATTTGCAGATACTTGGAGCTGCTCAAGTCTATGGTTGTTGCTCATGTTACAAAACAAGTAAATTTGAAAGAATGCATCGCTAACATATAAGATAAATTGAAAACGGAGAAACTATTTTTTTTAAAGGCTACACTAATAAAATTATAATTCTACAAAATAGTGTGGCAACATTAAAGAAAAAGCAGTAGATTCATTTATTATCATCTTTATGAAGAGTCAGGGTCATGTCTTTGCTACAACTAATATATTTTGTATTTTCCCCACAAAAAAACAATGCCAATGCATACTCATTGGCATACAAAAAGAATCCAAAAATACCTTCAAATATTTGAACTACATAGCAATTCTTCACTGTAGTGAAGCCATGCAATATTCTTTTGATGCATACTGTGTATGAGTATGTAAGCTAAAAAAATATTTGTTTCTCTTGTTTATTACATGACAAAGAATAAAATGCTGCTCTTCGTACCACCGCATGCTATAATTAAAATATCAGAAAAATCAGCCTAAACAAAGTATTACATGTAAAGTTTAAAAATTTGTAATTAATTTCATTTGCTTTGCTCTATATAAGAATGTCAACAATATGTATGTTGGAAAAATGATCTTTATAATGATGAGAAAATATTGCACATGAATCTTCAGTCTCGAGAAGTTTAACTAGCTGATACCTTACTCTAATCCAATAAACAGGGCAAATAAAACAGTGCAAATACTCTGCTACCACAAGTAAGGCTATTAAATCAGCATCTAGATAAATGGAAAAGGCCTGTTTATTTTAGAAAGCACTTTTTTTGAAAATCAATCCAACATCAAATTCATGAAACAAAATCAATTGAAATTCTAAAAGTACTTCTGTTTAGCAAACAAATAATATACCTCATATTATTCAAATTAGCATAATTTTTTTATTTGTGGAGTTTTTACTGGCTTAGTGAAATGTTGTATACCAACAATGTGATCATCAATGTTCAATTATCCAAATGCAATACAACTCCATCCTTGCACAAAGGAGATTACCATCTGTCAGGACTTGATCTGTTTTGCTGTGTGGTTTGTTATGAAGTCATGATTAGTTATTTGCTCTGCTCATGTATGATTCTCAAAAGGTGTTGTAGTTATTTGATTGACTTAATTTATCTTGTAAACTGTTAGGAATCACTGGATTAAAGACTACATGTAACTAGTAATAAGCACAACCAGAAATCCAAAGAAAGCACACGCAGTCAGTAATATATTAATCCCTATTTATGTGCTACCAAGAATGAATCTTGCCAACACAATACTACTTAAGAGCACATGCATATGAGAACACACTTATGATAACATTCATTAAGAGAACATACTTTACAAGAATGCACATGTAAGACAAATTAAGTCCATAGAGTCACAGTTCCATGACAGATCATGGTAAAACAGATCAAATCCTGCCATAAGTATGTTCTGTTAAGTTGTGCTTTCTTAAGTTGTATTATGTTGATGAGATTCATTCTTGGCAAGACATGAATAGGGATTAATATACTGTGCTTGCATGTGTAGTTTTGATTTTTTGTTTGCCTGCATTTACTGATTCACATGTGAAATGCATTTATTAATTTCCAACACCATCCGAATGAAAGCCCATACAGATCTTCATAATCCACTCCAAGATAGGAAGGTATTGCTTGTTTAAAAAACAGCTTTGTGTATACAGAAGATGTTGTATCTCACCTCAGTTATACTTTTCTGAAATCAATTTTACCATTTAGCTGAATAACTGGCTGCTGAAGATAATTATGTTACACAATCATATATTTTTGATGATTTGATGTTATCAAATGCAAAAATCCCAAGAGAAATGTTGTACATCCTAGTTATTTGATGAGAGTTGCTATCAAACACCTTAGGCTATCACCATTTAATAGATTACTGATTCAATGTAAAAACTTGCACATGAACATTGCTCAATATGCCATAGTATCAGAATATTACAAGATATATTGTAAGCATCCAATTTCCAAATCTCATGTATTTATTCAGCTATACAGGTAGACAAGAAATAAAAGAGAGATACACAACTAATTTAGTATATTAGTTCCTACATCATGTGTTGCAAAGAACAAATCTTGCAACACATTGCAAAATATACTATGAATACAACTCTTTAAAAGAATTGTATATGAATTAATATGCTTTACAACAAAAGAATCACAGTTTCATGACAAATCACATAGCAATAGATTAGATTCTGACATATATTCCCAGAGCATTTTTGTCAGGAATTAGCCCCTAAAGGAGTTCATTCTATTCTGTTGCTGCGGTATATTTCTCCTAATACTAGGTCAAAGTTTCAGTTCTGATTATGAAATCAAGTTTTAGTAAATAATTAATTTGTTGTGTTGATGAGTTTACCTTACTTCTATCATCATAATTTAGGATGTAATAATATACGCATTTTGTTACAGAGTTCTTGTGTTTTTTGTTGCCTGTTACATTTCAAAAAATTTTAAACTAAACAATCAATATCAAAACTTAAAATCTTTTACTTCAGTTCCGATCACCAGATATTTCCAATGGAAAACTGCAATGATCAGATACTAGGAATAAAACTGTCAAAATTCAAGAAGAAACGGACAAGAATTTGCACAGATATGTTGCATTTAGTAGTTTGTGTTGATAGAAGTGAGGACATTCTATCAACACAACAAAAATACATGCAGGCTAATTATTCAGAATGTGCCTCTCTTTGAACTTCTATTTGTGTGACTCTCAAATCTTGAAATTGTACAAATCTTCTTGAATTTTATTATTGTAAGGATCTTCTTGAATTGTATGATTATAAAGATCTTCTTGAATTGTACTGCAGCTACAAACAGAATTAGTACTTTTGGAAGTTAATTTCTAACATTAGAAAGTCACTCTTAGAGAGAAATAATGCTACATATACTGACAACAAATGATTTAAGGAACTTGTTTTAGTTTGATTTGTTGATACAACATATATCCAAGAGAACTGGTCTATATACAAAAAGTTTGGAGTATTGAGATGAGCAAAATACAAGATTTTCTATCAAATGCCACGGGCCCTCTATTTATCAGCTAGTCATTGTTTACTTTTAAGTAAAATTCACAACACTGAGATGCATGCTTTAAATGAACTTTATGCCTGTGCAATGATATACTAAGCTGAAACTAAGGTTTCCAGTAGTCTCTATCCCAGAATACAACTTTAAAAAGCAACTGAAGTGGCTTAATACCACTCCAACCAGATTCAAAGGACTACAGTTTTTTATTTCAAGATGTGTTCAAATTTTTACATTCCATACAGGTCACTCAGGTTGCTCATAGACACTAAATGATAACATTTGGTATTGATTTGTGTCACACATTATTTAAGAGTAAATAATTCATGTGCACTTTTTAAAATTCCTGATAAAGCCACCAACTTTGTGCTAAAAAGACAACTCAAGGACTAAATATTGTCACTTTCCTTCAGCAAGACATTGAAAGCAGGTATAAAAGTTCTGTAAACTTTTTGCTGAAAAGAGGCATGGCTTTCAATATCATGTGGAAACAATGCTCCCAAGCACTTTTAAGTATATTGAAGAAGAAGTTTGAATTTACATGGAGCATGTAGATCATTATCAGGAATTAACCCCTAAGGGAGTTGATTCTATTTTGTAGCTGCGGTACATTTCTTCTAATACCATATCAGAGTTTCAGTTTAGTCTATGAGAACAATTTTTAGTTCTAATTATGAGAACAAGTTTCAGTAAGTGATATTTTGTTGTGTTGATGAAGTTATCTCACTTCTATCAATACTATTTAGTATGAAATAATATATGTATTCTGGCACAGGTTTCTTGTGTTCATGTTGTATGTTACATTCCTGACAATCATTTTAATAGTATGGTTTGTAAACATCCAGGGGCATTTACATTGAGTGGAGGAGAAGACATTTGAGAATGGGTGGAATTGTGTGTTTATATGTAATGAAGAAAAATCAAATTGTTGAAATAGATGTAGATACATTGTTAAAAAGTATGCATAATCTGTTGAGTCTCTGCTATTCAATCAAGTGTAATCACTGCACCCACCCACCTCCCATGTGTTATGTAAAAGAGATTATTTAGAGGAGACTGAGGTATCAACTACAAGGTACTGCTAAGAGCAGCAGTTGCACCAGCCATCTTTATATCTTGGCATCATTGAAAAATATTCATGCAACAAATCCAACTGAAATCGATGTTCTCATATATGACTGATATATCAATGATGGATCATTTATAATTACAAATGAAACCATTGTTATCATTATTTCTTATCCAAATTTAGATTTATTCTTATAGAAAATGCAAGAGAAATTCTACTTAGTGCTAGCAAGACTACGCTAAGGAATAAATATGTTGACATTGTTACAACAATTTTCCAAAGAGTGCAAATTGTTGCCAACTAAGTTTTTCAAGACAATCTTAAAAATTTTAAGAATGTAAAAATATTTTGCAGCAGTTGTTTTTTTCAATAACTGTTTTTTCTGCAAAGCTGTTAGTATTTCTGTAACTAATTTTCATATAATTTACTGGTTTGGAAGTAATATTGTTATTGTACAAAATACTTAAATTGTCCACTTTTATAAAAAAATATAAAGAGCATAATAAGGCTTAAGTGAAAGGTTCTCTTTGTAGTTATCCTTCTAATTTTGTTGATAATACTTTTTTTATCTTGTACCATATAATTAATCAAACACGTATTTATTGGGTATGTTGTTGTTAAGAATTAATCTGTTAAAGGTTAATCCTGTTTTTATGTGAGCTGCATCATTGTTTCTGTTGAAGATTCTCAATATAAAAATTATCGCTTCTGACATCATGTTCTCACTTTAGCCAATGGAATAGTGCCACAGCACAATTGCCACTGGTCCATCACATAACTGAATATTTGTCTGTCTTGCAGTGCTAGAAGCAAATTCTAGCAGTGCAGTAATATGTACTGTATGATTTACTTTTAAATGTCTACTTACATGACAGTTGTTCACTCATCAACATACTTCTGAAGATGTTTAGCTTATACTGGTGGCCCAAAATTTGTGTGAATGGAATCATGTGACTGATTATTTGATTTTGCACCTTCAAATTTTTAAATACCATCTGCATATTGTGGTTACAAGAAGCAGAGATACTAAACATGTTGCTTCTCTCAATTCAAGTGGATGAACATTTTCCATACTTCTGCCTAATAAGTCAAGTTGTTTGATAACCTTTGTACTCATTTTAAACTAGAACTTGTTGGCATTGCTCAAGCGGTTTAAGACATTAGCCACTTTCTGTTACACTGCCAGTGGTGTTGACTTGCACATTCATAGTTGAAAGGTTTTAAGAATTAAAAATAGTTTAATCTAAGGTTACCATATGTAGGATTATGTCACATTTAACAAACTCACTAATATATATAACACCATTGAACTTAGCTCCTTTTTGATATGGTTGTTACTACTGGTACGCTGGAGTCAATTTGCATTAGCTGTCAACGCAATATATGGATAAATTTAGTGTCAATACTAGTATAATTTCTGTCATATCTCAGCCTACTCTTGCTGTTAGCATGTATTTACTTTATAACTGAATAAAAAATTTCAATCCCAACAGTAAGGCACTGCTAAGTTAAAAATAATTATTATTACAAGTGTGATTAAAAATCTCTTTTACAGTAATTTAATGACAAGTATTGATATTGTATACATAACTAATTGTTTTTAAATAAATATTTGATATTTTAAAGGTAAATCTTCAATTCTAACTTCATCTTAATATTTCTGATAATCACAACGTACTCCTGCCAAGACTGTGACTTGTTTAAACTTTCAAATTGCTTGCTCATTTTTGAAATTTAGACTCATGTCTGGATATTTTGGACAATTCAGATATTTGTTTAAATTCACCATTTCAAAATATTTTTGTTACTAAAAATATGACATAGTTTATATTCTGCTATGATGCACTGTCATCAAAACAGAATTTTAAGTGATTTGAGAGGTGCTGTCAATTTTGTAAAATATTCAATTTATTCCAACTTCAACCACTTTCTTTGGCTATTATTTTGCTTCTCTTTTTTCCAGCTCTTCTGGAGTCATACCAATTTGGTAACATGCTGTTTGAACAAGATTCACTTTATGACGGGCATGGTAGTATAACATTTTTATTTTTTAAATCATAAAACTGTACCAATTCTGCTTTTTTCTTGTCTAGTTAATTTTTCTCCTATCTTGATACCTTGCCATTACTATGGAATCAGCATTATAGTATCCTATTTTAATTAACCAATTATTATAGTCACCTTAGCTATATTTTGAACCATTCAAATGTCACTTTGAATGCTACCTCAAGTAAAACTCTTTTCATATTTTTTGTCATAATATACTGCAAGAGACAAAACTGTTATATATTGTTATAATTTCTCTTCTGGTTTTTTATAATATAACACTGATGATCCTTTTTTTAATATTTTAACTTAAAGTACTGCTTGAAGTTATTACAAGCAAAAAAAATTTTGAAGCTATGCTTTTTGGGGCATCATGTTGAGTCAAGTGTTTATAGACTATTGTGCTAACTGAGAATTTTTTTTCTTTCTCACAAATACATAATCTATATAGTCTTGCTTTGCAAACTTATTTTTCTTAGGAATATAAAATACACCAGAAACATAAGAAAACTGTGACAGAATATGTACATTTTTGTATGCTAAATTTTAATAATAGAAGTTAGATAACTTCATCAATACAACACAAAATATTATCCTACTAGCATTACTGTAAAGGTACTTGCTGATGCTGCTATTTTTTTAAAATTATTATGGCATAGCTGCTCAGCAATTTTTGTGTATGTTTGCAAATGTTCACCTTTTTTTCAGTTATATTTCACCTATGTTTTTTCTCACCTTTTCACCTCTTTTACCACATTGTGCCTTTTATCCCAATTGCGCCTTAGTTCCAAATCCTGTTTGTTAACACTTTTGTTATATTCCTTAATGGATTCCTTTGTTCTACACCTTCACAACTTACCAGGTGTCATCTTTCTTATGGATAACTGGAAATCTCTTTGATCATTTATCAAACAGTCTTGTAACCAGTTCAACCAATGAAAGACTGATCCTATTTCCATCATATTTTTTCAAAACACTTCTTTACCATCTTCTATTCTACTTCAAGCTCTATTTTAACTGGTTGGATATTATTCTAGAATCATCATCAATGCTATATTTCCATTTAATTTGGCTCTATTATCAGTCACTTTACTTTACATCACTTTATTTCTGCCAAAGATAATTTGTAAGGATTACTTAAATAATTCTAGAGTAGTCACAAGTCTACCTATGGAAATTGTTGCATTTATCCATGAAGTAAATGATTTAACAAGATTCACTGAAGAGCTAGTTTCAAGGGCACTTCAAGAGGGTATACTGCAGGAGCTAGCAGGGGCATATTTATTTGTTCAGTCAGGTGTTCTTGTTCACTCTTCAAAGTGTAATGAAAGTTTTATGCATTTATTAAATCTTATTTTTGCTTTGCTGTTTATTTGCTGTTAGGATTGCTGCGGCTGAAATTGACTAGATTTGGTTGTACGAGAAATATTGCAGGTTTAAGATTTGATCAGAGTTTACTTCCAACCATGCAAGTTGTAACTTGTAGGTTTTTGTATAATAGTCAAGTGTTAATAATATCCATGTCTTTTTTGTTGGTACCTTGTGCATTCTTTGCGTTTCCGTGTCTTATTCATTGTACAACTAGTCATAACATTTGCGCTCTGTCATACATTGGACTTCACCCCCATAACTGAGATACATCATCCATAAGAGTACAACTACTATATCATACTATTATATTTTTCTTCCATTCCAACAATTCTACTAACCAAAACTTCTGATTTCATAATCTAAACTGCAACTTTCATTCTAATGTTCGGTGCTGGAACTTTAGCACAGCTTCAGATGAAACTTACCATGGCTACAAAATAGAATTAACCCCTAAGAAAGCTGACTTCTAATAACTTTTTGATTCATTTTTATTCCTACATTTCAACTGCAATTCTAGCAATCCAGCATGACTTTTTTTTACCGGCAGTATTTACTTATACTGATGGGCACTTATTTTTAATTAACAATCTTTATCTGTTGTCTTGTTATAAATTATTTTAAAGCACTTGCATTTAACTTAAAAAAATGTCTCCAATTTTATTTCTACTTTACAATGCAGCTTTGATCAGTGTACCTTTTCATATAAATTTTTGCAATGTTCAGATGCTGGTTGCTTCCTTGTACATAGGCCTCTTGTATTTATTATTTTATTCATTTTCTTTTCTTTTCCAATATAAGTTGGGTTATCAGTGCTTGTGTCAAATATTTCTTGCATAAATTCTTCAAATAAGTTTTATTGTGGTGAGTACCTTCAATGAATGCCAAACAAAGATATTTTATAAATAGGTTGGGGCCAAGTCTAATTGGTCAGTACAAACCTTGAGATTCAAAATGTGGTTTCATTAGCATTGACTGCTCTAGGCCGACTGGCTGGCTGGGTTTTCTACGCAAAATAGAGAACATACCAAAAAGTAATTGATCTATGCAAAATAGAGAATGCACCAAAAAGTAGTTAGTCATTAGTCAAAAAAATATTACACTTACAACTTCAAGACCATTGCTTGTATGTAGTTCTTGGATCAGTCTATAATTCTCCATTTAAATAATTTTATTGTTGACTTGTGCTGTCATCAAATTCAGCATTGACCAGTTATGAGGGTCTTGCTTTAGCTGCATTGAGAAGTTTATGTACGCATGTATATATATATATATATACTGTATTATTACTATATAGGAGCAAAAGTAGTACTTGTTTGTGCACTTAACTTAAATGAAACAGTGTACTTATAATCAAAACTTGTAAACCAACCAGATTGCAGTAGTTTTTAGCTGTCCAATAAAGAGTTCTTTGCTCAATATAAATCTCTTAGCAATTGGATCCCTTCATAAAAATGCCTACACCTTCTTTCTAAGCCCATACTCATATGAAAATGCATTGAAAAGGTAAATGAAGATATGTTTTTGGCTTGTACATCTCCTGTTGGTACTGTAAGTGCCCTCTTTTGATTGCACCTCTGTAAGGAACCCACTAGAACTACGATATGTGTAGTTGTCAGCAAGGAACAGAGAAACAGAAAAACCAGGATAGAAACATTTACAATAGTTATTAATAGTTACTTCATGTGTTGCCAAGAGTAGTTCTTGTCAACACATTACATTAACAGCGATTTCCAGCACATCGCCTAAACTCGAATACAATAATATTAGCAAATAAGATAATTTTCAAATAGAAGACATGGCGCAATATTAGTTCCTAACAACCTCCTCAGCAAAGTGACCTGAACTTCCCTCTATGGAAATGTCCTCTGGCATAATCTCCCCCTGTGAAAATGTCCCAAGTGGCATACTGCCCTATCTCTTTTGAAAAACTTAAAAGTATTGCTATTGCTGATTTAGACTATTTGAATTAAAATAAATTATTTTGTAACTTTTTATTTAAAGTTTTGATACAAAATTAGAACAAATTTACATCGATGATAAATGGTCATTGATTTTGAAATAGTTCCAATCTCAGTCACAAGTTTTTTACTCGACTTTTATTGACAAGTTAATTTATGATTTTTCACTTTTAGTTGCACTCAATACTTTTGTTTCCTTTTATGTTAAGTCTTTACTAACAGCAAAATCCGGATATTTAAAAATGAAAATATTTTCATATATTGCGCTTAGCCATTGATTTAGATTTAGCTTTTTAAGTTTAGCCGCATGCTTTTAAATTTCAAAAACATTGGATAAAATAAATTTACTCATTTTCAACCATAATAAATTGTCATTTATCCAATTGTTTTCTTCCAAATTCAGTGTCAAATCTTTGAAAACAATTAAATTTGGGTATAAAAAACTAACAAATTGTTGTGATGATAAATTGCTGCTGACTTTTATATTTTTTCCCAAGTTTAACATCAGCTCTTAAATTCAACAGTTTAGTAAAGAACAAACTAATGAAATTTTCATACATGATGAATTGCCCATAATTCAATTTTTTTAAATTTAGCTTTTTAAATCTTTTCAAAAAGCAGCAGCCAGATTGAAAAAGAGCACACCGTAATGAAGAGCTTGAAACTCTGAATTTGCTTTTCTTTGGTAATGAAAGTAAACTGGTTGTACCTAAGGTGAATAATCTTTCCTGAGTATGAGGTAGCTCATTGTAATAGTGACTTTGTGTTAGGATTTGAATATTTTGTTGCTTGGTTATTTGTTCATGTTTGTCAGACAAAACTCAATTTATATGATACTAAGTCTTTGAGTGTATTGACAAAATTGATTCTCAGCTACACATGCAACAAATTCAATATACTGTTGTTTGCATGTCTTCTGTCTTTTGGACTATTAGTGATTGTTAGGACTACAACTATGCCTTAGATCCGCATGTTCCAGAATATCCTATACATTATGTTCTGTTTCATATATTTTGATGATTCTCCACAAAAGCAGCCAATGGGATATTGTTCTATTCTTATTTTGATGACCTTTCACAGATTAGCCAATAGGAAATTATTCTGATAACTCTTTACAGATCAGCCAATGGGAATTTGTTCTTATTCTTAATGACTCTCCACAAAATCAGCCAATGGGAATGAGGCTAGTCATCAAGTTCAAGCTAGTCATCAATTATTCTTTTATATTTTATGTTTTCTTGTCATTAGTGGAAATACATACACATACATATCTCTTAACTGAGATACATGTAAAGTCAATGCACTTGCATTCCTTTATTTCACTTGTTTTTTTTTGCTGTTATCCATCTTCCTTGTCCTGTTCTTGTTTCTTTAATATTTTTCCTTTTTTTGCAAGTTTTGACAATGATTTTGATTTGCATGCATTTTAGTAATTAGTAAAACAACACTTTGAAACTTAGAAATGCGGATGATGAGAATGACACAATATTATTTATTGGTGAAGATACAGTAAAGATGTCTCTGACCTCAAAAGCAGTAAAATAAGCTTCTGTAGTTTGGTAGTATTGATACATGGTCTAAGCTTTAAATGCACCATATACTTACACTTATACAATCATTTTGATTTTCTTGCTTTTCTGCATTTGTGCTTGTAAATATACTTGCAAATCATATGTGATAAATAGGTAATGTTTAAAATTATTTAACTAAATTAGTAATTAAAGAGAACCTACAAGCAGTACCTTAAATACGGTATATATTCACTCTACTAGTGCAAGTCTTTGGTTCTACTCTTTTTACTTTGCCCAGTGTATATGTCTTTTTGTGTATGTGTCTTTTTGTGTTCATGCCTGTTTGAGTTCATGCCCGCTTGTGTACATGCACATCTCTGAAATAATGCACATGATCTCTTTCTATCAATGTAATTGTCTCTGAGAGCATAGTTTACACATGATGCTGAAAACTTTGCTTACAGAGGTGACAACAATGGCATTTACCATATTGCTCTAAAACAAATAGATGATCTTTGCTATTTTTTCTAAAGCTTGAGGCTATTTATTTGCCATATTGTTCCCACTGTGAGATCAATACTCCCAGATATCTGCTAAAGATCTTGGCTATTCACTATAGGCCAGAAAGCTAAAGTTTTATTGAAGTAATACTGTACATTTAAGTTAAACATTTGAACTGAGACATCAAATATAAATGGAATTACCTAGAAAAATTAACATTGATATTATGTGGACTTATTTTTTTTCCTTTTGGTAAATATTTATTTCCTGTTTAATGAAATGCAATCCCACTTCAAATCATTTTAGGAGCCATAGAAACCACAGAAGAATTAATTCTTCTGCTCTCTTGGTATACTTAATTGCTTATTATTGCTGAAATAAAATTTTCAGAATTTTATGGAATATTTTTAACTGCTATCATAGCTATGATGATTTTGCTGCAATGGTACTTATTGTAAGGACTTAAGTAAATTTAGTCGCACGGGTTTAAACCAAGCAACGGTTCTTAACTTTCCCAGTACTGGGACAAATGCATTGTGTATGTTTTGTAGTAAATACTCGCAATTAGTACTACATCAATAATAGTAGCAGTAGTAGTCCGGATGTTAGGATAATTTGACTTAATTCAGGTAGTATATTTTGTATTGTGCTGTTTCCGCTCAGTGGCAGAAACAGCAACATTAAATAATACGTGTTTCCTAATGATCTTTTCTTGTTTTGTGCTGAAATTCTTTGCGGATATTTGGAATTTTGTCCTTGTTCTGAGTATATTCTTGCCGGATTAGCTCTGACCTTTTTGCTTCAATACGTTTAATCAACCAGTTCCTGACACTTATGCAGAATTATTGCATTGAATTTGAATTCTCTGCAAGCATTCATATAAAGAACATCTTTGCTTCTCTTTTCTTGATTTAATTACAACTTTTGGGCTCCAATCAGGAAAATGTTCAAAAGATCCTGTAGATATTCAGCGTGTTTTCTCACTAACAGACTGTTTTCATTCCAATTCCTTGATCTCATTGATTTGTTTTCACAAATTGAATGGGTATTAGTTTATGCTTCTATTAAAACTTGTAATGCTACTCCCAACCTTAGATAATCAGAAAAATTGCTTGCCCTCCCTCTACTATTTCATGCATTTTTCTCATTAAATGCATGCTTGGCTTTTACTTATTTACAAGCTATAGAGTAATTAAATTCCTAGAGGACCTTAACTTGCTAATTTTGTACTGAAAAATAGATTTTTTTTATAAATAAGGTTAGTTTATCATTGACTTTAACTTTTTCAAATTTTTTACATGCATAGTTGGTTATAAGAGTGACACTTACAGAAATCAAATTTCATTGCAAGCATTCATTTGCCAATTAGAGCTAATGCTGCCTAGCATAACTTAAATTTTTTGGCTGTTGAACATGCAACTAAATTGTTTATGTCAAGTTAAATTCAATTTCAAGATCATTAGCAATGCACTTTAAACAGGCCTCAGTAACTAAGGTACATATATTGGGTCTTAGAGCCAGAGTCAATGTGATTATGTCTTTTAAATAAAAAGCTTTAAATGGTCTCAACCTTCCAAGCTCTTATAGAATTAAGTGAATTTAATGTCCAAAGTAACATTTTATCATACTAAAAAATTAGCCCTCTTTGTGATAAACTAATTACTGGCTGGTATCAATTAACACTAATATAATGTTGAAATTGGTGAAGGTGCATGAAAAAATCATTGCATTCTACGGTTTTGAAGCATGAATCTTGTTCAATGGCTAAGTCATGTACCCAGTCACATTGGTGCTTTCAATACTAGATACAAGCCCATCTAAGTGAAGTCTTACAACAATAAATTTGTCAAGAATAATATAGATCAATGATGTACATGATTTTATTGATAATTAACTTGACCATGCTTAGTAGCAAAGATTGTACTAACTTGTTTCCAGATATTGCTGCTGGCTTTGCACCAATATGTCCTAACTTCATGATTAGTGAGTCATAAAGTTTTTCAGCAAAACTGGAAGAATCATATTATTTAGAAACATGAAACACAACAGAACACAGGAAACTGTGACAGAAATGTGTATATTTATCATGCACTAATTGTGTTAATAGAAGTGATCTAACTTTATTAACATGACAAAATATATAACCCTGCTGGTATCTGTATGGCTAATTTACTTGGAACGTCACAAATAAAAACTAAATGCAACTATAAAAATAGAATTAACCCCCAAGGGAGTTTGTTCCTAGCAATTATTTGCAAAAAAAGGATAATTTTCTATTGCAAGGGATAGTACTTTTGTTAAGATAAAGGAGAGACGGTATAGTGATATAATACATATATGTACCTAAGAAGGGGATAAGGACCAATGTCCGGCAGAGGGCAGACAGCAAATAAAAAAAGATTTCATAAAAATAAAAGTTTTATTAAACTTAAGAAGAGGGAACAGAAAGACAAGACTGAACAAATAAACAGGTTCCTTCTAGTATGTGCGGTATACCCTCTTGAAGTGCCCTTGAAACTGTCTCTCCGGTGAATCTTGCTGCATCTTTTACTCCATAAATAAG
>JAULBW010005279.1:0-19282 GCA_032358265.1 Vaucheria bursata | reverse complement strand
GATGTCAAGTTCCAGAAACACAAAAAATACTTGGCAAATAATTCTACTTTAGGAATAGGAATGTATCCTAAAATTAGTGAGCTCGTCATATTTTTACATGAAACAAATCCCAGAAGTATCAAACATTCATTTGTTTCCATTAGTTACCACTAAAGGAATAAAACTGTAGTTTCAGTTAGCTTATGTAAAATTAGAATGCAGAATTTGCATACAATCACATCTACATAATTTTTATACAATATCATCGTTGGATAGAACTTTAGGGTTGAATTCAAATTTATCACAAATAACTATAAGCTGTCTTTCACATAAACCCGGTAATGTTTTTCACTAAATGCATGCAAAAACAAATTGAAATGAATGAATTCTTCATGAACTAACAGGATTCAAAAGATGACTTGTTGCTATGCTATGAATTGAATGAATGATTCTTTTTGCTATATACTTCGAGTTGCGCTGAAAACATGCACGTGTATACACTTCTATACATGTATCATACATGTATACATGCTGTTTCATTCATACATACTGATATATTAATACATACTGACACATCTATTCAACACAAAATTAATGACCAGAAAATCATATCCCAAAATTTATAAGTAAATGTTACTAACTTGTAAATAACACCAATAATATCTCCCTATTCGGCCCCTGGCTGTGCACCACTGCTTTCTTCCCTGTTTCTTGATCAAGCAATTCGGTCCTTACTAGGGACTGAGATTTCCTACTTTTAATAAATTCAGCTACTTTTTCCTCTAAAATATCTATTGGTTTGGTATCTTCTGATACTGATCTATGGTAAAAAATACAGGAAAATGCAGATTTTTAAAAGAATCATAAAATTTTGAATAGGGCTTTAATAGGATTGGTTTGAGTTTTATTAATGACAACAAAACTCATGATTTAGTGCATTCTACCCGAAATTCTACAAAATAAATTCAATGTTGAAAATCCTGAAATTCTAAGAAATAAAATCAATATTGAAAATCCGCTCTCATACATATTTTCAAAATGATTGCTTATAATATCAGTGAATAAATTCAAATTAAATAAATTTTCAAAGAATCGAATATAATTTCCATTATCTGTGATATACGATTCACATGTATGCATGCATGTACAATTGAAAATAGATTAAATATTTCAATGATAAGGATAATTATAAAAATCTAAATAATGCTATTTTTTCATTAGTAGTATAATAAAAAATATGATCAAAAACAAAAATATTTCACTAAAAAATTCAGTTGATACACTGAACATAAACATATAATACCCGCTAGGTGACTCGAATAGGTCGTCCTCGGAGAGGTTTTCAGCTTCAATTCGACTTTTCTCGCCAATATTACTGATAATCATATCTGAAACATTCTTTTGAAAATATAAAAAATGCAGTTAAATTATGATGTAATAAAATAGAGGATAAGTACTTTAAACTTTATTTTTTCACGATGGCTCAAAAGAATAAAAAGAATGGGACTATATGTGTCTGTATGTATGTAAAATAACTTTTCTTTAAATGTAATAATTCTCAATAACCAAAATAATATACGTATAAAAATTTAATTTAAAACATAGTTTACACATAATACTTCATTAGAGGATAAATGATAATTCAGAACTGATAGAAGTTATATGAAAAACAGAGCTCGTTTGCTTATAAGTATATTTTCCACATCTTCCCATATATCGAGATTTAGGAGTTTTTTATATTTCTTTGTTTTATACAACATTACCTCTTCAGCATCGAAAAATTCTTCGGATGATGGAACAGCTTTGATACCATATATTTTCCCTAAAAAAAGGTACGTATATGTTGGATATAACAAATTCACTTGCAATGGATTTTTATTTAAAACAAATAAATGGAAAGTAGTATTGTCAAAAAATGAACAAATTTGAGAGTGCTTATAAAAAATTGTGAACATGTAAATTAACGAATATGTTAATGCGACCTACGAACAAATATATAAATATATATGTATATGCCAATAAAAATATGATGTAACCTGTTTTATCTTGGCTCTCGATTATTTTTGCAATCGAATCGAACCTTTTCTCCAGAGTCTCTTGGAATTCCAAAAAAGGTGCTAACTCTGGTCTTGTACGGATATCCATCTCTTCTTTTTCTTTCCTATGTATGAATGTATATTTTGAAATAGAAACACATTTGTATCCATGTGCATGATTATATACGTATCTGCATTTGTATACAGATATACATGTTAGTATATGTATATGCATGCACCAGTATACAGTATGTATACATTTATGCATGTGTCCAAGAACATAAACTAAACTTATTTATATACATTTTCATTTACCTCTCGGATGACTTTATAGAGGATGACTCGAATGCAGAATTTAATATTGTAATTGAGCGATAAAGCCGAACTAGCTTCCTTTCACTTAAACGAATCCTTAAAGGAGGAAAATTTGCATACATCTACAGAAGTGCATGAATATAAAAAATATATAGTCAGAGAATTTTTAAGGACAAAAGTATTTTTATCATATTTATTACTTTTTTAATCATAATTTCCTTTTAGTTCTGTTCTAATATAATAACAGTCATTGAAAAACGAAAACCAAAGCCCCCAGTAAAACGAAAAAAATATGTATTGATTATATATTAAGACATAGAAATCCTTGTTTGCACAAAGAAATACCACTAATCAACCACTACTCGAATATATCGTCCTTGCGATATATTCGGGTATTATATTTGCCCAAAATAATGTTCCTAATTCCCCCTATATTAATTGATTTATATTAATATGCACAATTATATATGCATATATATATATATATACATGAATTCATTGCAAATCAGTAAAATGTGCTTTCAAAATATAAATAGCTCTTACTGAACAAACACAGCAAACTTTGAATATGTCAAATATTTTAGATCATCGAATTAAATTGTTACATCCGAAAAACAAAAAATAATAGAGATTTTTTCGTTTATATATTTTTTAGTGAATTTGTTACATCCTAAGTTTGTAGTAATATATTAATATATGTATACATATATGTGTTACCTTAATATTGCATGTCGTCGAGTCGTTAGGAACTATACTTACATAAATATCTACTGATATGTCAAGTCTGTCAATCAATCTGTATTGAATATCATCCATCAATATATCCGAAAATTCCTGTTAAGAAACCAAATATGAAATAGAAAAGAAGCTAATCGAAAAAATGAAGTTATAGACACTGGAAAATAATTTTTTATATTACCTTAATTAATGTACAATTTTCAAGCATTCATCGATGTGGTTGTATACGTTGTAATTAATTTGGTGCAATATTCAACGTATAAAAAAAGATAGCAGCTTTGGAATGTCATACATTGAAAAAAAGAACAAATTGATTATATATTTATATAATATATTATTTATTTTCATAAAATGAAAAGGTTTATTGAATATTATACCTATTCACATGATTACCTGATTCGGAAACATAAACACACCGATTCTCGATGCCGTTAGAGTGAAAATGTCATAGAAAAAACGACTTGTATCTAAGTGCAACGAAGATGTCGGACTACCTGAATGGATATGCACATATTTATATCGGCACAAATAAAAGCAAGCATATATACATGCAAATACATAAAAATATGTTTACACCCTATGTACACATGTGCTAGTATGCGTGGGAGTACTGGAATGTATTCTTATATATACGTATGTTTTGTATATTTTTTGTGTGCATATGTGTGTATACATACGTATATGTATGTATACAAAACTGTATGAATGTATACACATGTGTATATATATGTATATGTATAATGTATACAAGCTTTTTTTGTATATGCTTTGATGGGTATGTATGCATGTTGTTGTATGGATTTACGTAAATATATGTATGCTTGTAAAAAATATGTGCTACATAGGACAGCATCAAAATAAGAATGCATTGATAGTATACAAGTAGTGAAGAAATATATGCATATACCTTTTGTAGAATCAGCTAATTTATTTTTATCCAAATTAATATCATCAGCTGATAACAAATTTGCGAGAGAAGTAGTAACAAGCTGAATCGTCCCAAAGTCAACAACAATGCATTCCCCTTTAGCCAGATTCGACTCTGTTTTAGACCCAATAGAGTTTCCTTCAGAGCAATTCGGGTCTAAATTATGACTAGGACTTAAATTAAGGCAATTATTGGATCGATTAAGGACGCTTTCTAATCTATTTGGGCTACTTGAATTATTACAATTTGTGGTGCACGAATCAAGAGTAGAATCAAAAATTTGCTGGTTTAAATGACTTTCAGGACTACTGGGGATATTTCCAGGCCTATTTAAATCCTCCGTATCAAAATTAGCACCGAATTTGGACTGATTAGGCTCCAATTCACCAAAAACAGCTACATTTTTGGAACGTTCAGTTTTATTCGTGGAACCGCTTAAATCGCTTTGTAACCTACTTGAACTTAATAGGGCTTGATTAGGATCAGTTAGGTCCCTATTTGAGTCGATTGTCGGAAAACTTTTTTCTCTTTGTGATTTTTCTGAAATTGATTTCGAACAATCAGCATCACTATCTAAAACTTCATCAGAATCGATTGAACCATTAGCTAGCCATTTCGAATCGTTTTCGGTCTGAATAGGACCAATTTCAGACATAATCGGATCTATAATAAATTTGTTTGAACTTGTTTCGGATCTATTCGATTGATGGAAAGACCGAATAGAAGGTACTTGAGGTCGAGTAGGGTTCAATTCTGTTCTATTCGGGATGATTGGAATTATGAATAAAGGCGATTTGATGTCAATGTCTATGAACGAGCGTGTTCGAGATTCAACAATAAGTTGCAATTTTGCTTCCTTCAAAAAAAGAAAAAAATTTATAATAACCAACATTATGATGTATGAACGTATGCATTTATAGTAATGCACACAAATATACAGATATATATGTACAGTAAATTTCGGATATAACAAGCTTGCTCTCTATGAATTTTCACTTATAATCAATAAACAAAAAATAATATGTGCAAAGTTCACCTGTAAATTTTTGTATACATTAAATTCATTCGACGGGGCTAACAAATTTATCATATCCAAAATTAATTGCAGCGATAGGATATATGAGCTACTACTGTTTTCCCCCGAATAAAGCAGAATAGTTTTGTCCGATTAGAACAGCATGTATTCTTATATTCGATTAGAACGACAAGCATTCTTCTTTTCAATTACAACACCATGTCGTTATATTCGCATCAATAGGACCGAATTCGATTCAGTCCCAATGATGAGATCACTTGTAACTGTTTCCTAATTCTGACTCATCAAATACTTTAAAAAAATTCTGAATATTCCAACTGCAAATGTTTCAAAATTATCACTGCAATACCGTAATAACCACATAAAAGAACTATCCAAATTTATTGAACAACTTTTCAATGTTGTTCTAAATTACTGAGTTCCGATTCCAACAACAAAATGTAGTTACATTCGAGGGAATACAGTAGTACGAATAAGTTTTTATGCACATTTCTAAGAATTTATCCAAAACGCATTTTTAATATTAGCAAACATATAATATATATGTATGTAACCTACTAACCAGTTTGCTTTTAGCGCTATTTAGCCGATTTACAGCAGCCATCTCAAGCTCTGGCCATTGTTCTAAAATGATTGGAGGCTTCACAAATTCCATCAATTTCTCAATCCATTCCGCTGTAAAATATCCACACATATTTAAATTCTATAGTAGATCAAAGTGCTATATAGAAATATGTATAAAAATTATGGTATACTATTACAAAATTAACTTATTCGAGCCTCTATTCGAACTCAGGATCAATATATATATGCATCAAAAAGTATATTTTCAGCACAAATGAATGCATGTATCTATGAATGCATTATGATATGTAACACACAGAAACAAACTGAATAAAGCATACCAGTAGGATCTAAGATAATCTCAAGCTGTTCCAGCACAACTCTTAAAGTATTGTCATAGACATCGTTTGGAGGTTTTACATACAAATTTACGCAAAAAAGCGATGGTATCATATCATGCTTCCATGTGGCACACCGGCGTGAAAGTATTTGTGTTTCCTCCTCTGCAATCTCAAAAATTCTGAAGTCCTGTTATTCACGAATGCAAAAATTTGAAATACACGCAGTAAATTGATAGTTAGAGAATGAATCAAATAGCATACAAAAAAATTTTGTAACCTGGCAGAAATTACATATATACATATGATCACAATAATATTGACTCATCATAAAAAGTGTATTTTAACATGAACATGAACAAAAACATAATTTATTATATATTATACAATTTTGAAAAATTACATATTACAATAAATCACTCGTAATCCTTTCTTCAAGAATAAATAAATTGTTCTACTTTTTAAAATTTCATGAAACGTTGACTGACAGCATTCAGCTCTCTAATAACTCATCCAAACTTTTTAAAGTTACAAAAATCAATCATAATTTATAAACAGAATAGTCAAAAATATATTCTAAATATAATATAATCAAAAAGAGAAAAATGAATTAGAAATTGAACTAACAATTCTCGCAAAAATATGTAAAGAAAAATTTAGGTCTTCATATCATTTACAGCACTGTAGGGTGATAATAAATGTGAACGATACAACATACAACTTCATCTTGACATTGCTTCAGAATAATATTCTAAGAACAATTTTTGTTCTGCGGTTGCACTTCAATAAAAGCTATTACAAAATAAACATATAGCAAACTAGTCAAAAATAGATAAAAAAGAAATAGTAACTGAATTTTTTTATCAATAACTGTATTGAATAAATTAGGAAATATTTTTAATTTTTCTCTGTTCATAAATTTATATATATATATATTACTCACCAACAGTTGTAAACATGCTTCAATTGAGCTGAAGTCATTACCGTTTACTAAAAAATGAGAAAATTAATGCAAATAAAAAATTAAGTTTTTCATTGTTAAATTACAAAAAAAGTGACCAAAATGAATAGAGACAATTTTTGTGATAGAACAAAGTAACCTTGAGAAATTTTGTTAAAAAAGATTTATTCTAGAACAAGCTACTCATGTGAGTTTTTTAAAAAGATTGAAAATTGTTCTTTTTTAAGATTTAATTATAAAAATACAAAAATGAAGCAGTTGGAAAGTGATAAGCAATTTTGTTCCAGAATAATTCACCACAGAAAATTGCTCAGAGAATGGATAAATATTATTCTTCAAAAATTTTAAATGAAAACAAAAATTAAAAGATTTTAGCTATTGACTACTAGTGTATAAAAAATAATGTAGTATACTAGCTGTACATACAAAAAATATACAAATAGCAATTCAACATACATTTTTGAGGTAAACTTGGAGGCCTATACAAAGAAAGAATTTGAATTGACAAAGGAATAATCTAAAAATTAATGCCAAGGTTTTGAATTGTAAAATGGTATTCAATTTTTAAAGATTTCCTTTGAAAATCAAAGGATTCCTTTACCAATGAGGTAACTATTTTGTAGATAGCATTGTTACAATTTCACAAAAAATAAAGAAAATAATCCTACTGAATTGAGAATAAAAAATAAAAGCACCAAAAGATCCTAAATTAGCATTCATATTTCAACTCACCTCTAGCAGACATTTCCAGCGAATCAAATTCTAATCTGAGGAAAGAATTAGACTCAACATCACCCTTAGCTCCTTTAAAGGAATTTTTAAAGAGAGTAAAAGATCCTTTGACCAAATCTAAATCCAGCTCCAAGGAAGTGCTCAATGGGGCTTGTTTCGGTACAGACATATGCATAGGGTCAAAATGAATCATATGGCACCTAAAGAAAGATATTTAAAAAAGTTCTGAAAAATAATTTACATCATTGGTCCATACATTTACGATGCTTTGTAATATAATTTTGTTTAATCTTCATAACATGGTGAATCTGAATCCCACTTTACCATTTATTACATACTGATATACCGAAACATACTGATATATTGATACATACAACTATGCTCACAAGTTTTTGAAATCTTCATCAGCTTTGTGTACAGATATATCTGTATTTGCACCATACAAAAGACCTCGCCTTATCCAACCACCAAATCCAGTAGAGGCCGTTCCTTTTGATCCAGCAGATTGTTGAATTTCCTAACAATAAAAATGATTTTATAAAAAATTACATTCATTGTATTGAAATCACCTGATTGTGAAAAGAGTCAAATCACGGAAATTGTGTACTGCACATTTCGGATGTATCTAATCTATAAGGACCACCAAAATTATTTGTTGTATCTGAAATTTGCTACACCTGCTTGATACTTTGCTGAATTTACAGGGCATACATTTTTAAATATTATTCAGTAGAGACTGCATATGAATCTGAAAGTCAATCCGTTTAGCACAGCTTTATACTAGTAGAATGGAAATTCCATGCACTTGATACTGTCCGTTACTCCAAAAAATATCAAGATGACTTGGAACTAACTGCTAAACTGAACCAGTACTACAGGAAACTATGATTCATATGATAATGCGCATTATGTAATAACTTTTCATTTGTTACTCTCGGGAACAACTAAAAACTTAAAGTTCATGCATGATGAATTGAAATTGGATGGCCTCTTATAAATTTTTAGTCTCTATAAAGATATCATTTTTTAATTTAAAATTTTTGACCACTTTGCTGTTTCATTTGTACATTTGCTCATTAAACCATAAGTAATTAAAGCATAAAATAATTCCACCATACTTGCAAATACTAAAGCACAGTAATCTACATATAATAATAATGTATACATCGATAGAGATATAATAGCCATCGAAGTAACAACCAGATTCCTCAGTTTCATAAGAAACACTATGAAGGAAAACAAGTTAACGCAATAATATATAATTTGTAGCCTTATTATATTAAGCAAAAGTTATCCTAGCATGCGCGGAGGCATCACCCCCCAGTATCCACTCGTACATTGCCTACTACCTTCTCCCGAATATAATAACATGATCAAGTAATCGAAAGTAAGCACTTTGAATATTGTTGAGATGTTTGAAAATAAATTCAAATAGAACAATACCTCCAATAAAATAACATGCTCTTTATTCGAATAATTCTAGTCACCACATTATCGCAATAGGAATATTCAATTTCTCATCATATTTTGAGGAGTTAAAATGGTAAAACAGTTACAAGTGATTTCACCATTGGATCTGAACCAAAAGTTGGTCTTACTAATGTTGATGCGAACACAACACCATGGAGTTAAAATTGAATATAAAAACATGTTTTATTCGGGAGAAGAAGGTGGGAATCCTATTCATGGCCCCTTATATTAACATTCTGTGGCTACCTTAATCACTCAGCTTGCTATTACAATAGTACATGCATAAATGTATACAGATACATACATACATACCCTTTCAGCCATTGCTCTAAAGGTCAAGATATCTTCAACATCAAGATCCGCTTCAAGTTTCTGCAAACGTGCATTTTCAATTTCCGATGATGTATACTTCTCAGGATGCCAACCCATTTGAATTGTCCATAGGTGCTTATACTCGAGTCGAATCTATTAAAACCATATGTACTTGTTATATATTATTTATTTTTCTCTTTTTTTAACTGTTAACCATAATATGTATACATACGACTCCACCCAATAAAAATAAGTATATTCGGTAAATTTGGATGTCTAACAAGCTCTTCCAATACCCTAAAATTATTTTTGCTGTAGAATAATACAATGGCAATATATATACATATATATATATAGTATATATGTATGTATGCATACTCTGCTAGAAACTGTATTATGTACTATGTAAAATAAATATTGTTCTAGAATCTTTTAGAATGATTCTAGAACAATATTAATGTTAAAGTGAAAAAAAGACTTTCACAGATATTATCGCTCACTGTTTTTTGCCTATACATTTAGCTGTTTTACTCTTTTTGGTTTTACTATTTTAAATCGATCGATACTATAGCTCCATCACTTGTCAGAATCAATGCAGTTTAAAAAGTTATACCACGAGCTTTTGTTAAAGGCATATGCAACTTAGTTTGACAAAAAGATTTCCAATATCTGCATATCATTCAAAGAAACAGACCCACCATAATTTAAAAACAAAATAATGTACCTCTCGTCGATGAGCGATTTTTTTTAGTGACCATCGATTTTTACGCTTACGGATACGTTTCAAAACGGAATGAACTGCATAATGCCACCACCTAATAGGGTCCTGTTTTACTCCTACTCGGGGCCGGCCTTCACTATACTGCTGAAGCGCCTTTTAAGAATATAATGCATACTTTACAGGTATTAAAATATATATGAATAAGCGCGTATATATGTATATGCGCATGAATGTATACGTTTATATGTATAGATATAAACGTTTATGAGCAAAGGTACAGGCATATTTAAAACTAGTCAATAATTAAATATAAAACTATTCTTTTATATTTTAAAAACCCTTCTTTTTTTAGTATAAGTCATTTAATGGTTGGTGCTGTTGACACCGATAACACCAGGGCAAGCAGTGATTGCAAGGATCATACAATGCTATTGATTTAATAAAAGTTCTAAAATTATTCCCATGTATTGAAAACTTTTTTTTCAAGGCATTAGTAAATCTTAATGATTGGCGCAGGTACCACTAATTAAGAAGCAGAGCCACGAGTTGCAATGATTAAATTGGCTTTTAGTGCTCAATTAAGAATATTATTATACATTGAAAATATTTCTTTTGATGAGTTTCAATTATTGTATTGGTAAATGCTTGTGGTCCTGGTAATTTAGTAGGGCCCCAGGAGGCATCGTTAGAGAAGGTCTTAAAAATTCATTGCATATGCATAACAATCACCTGAAAAAGAGAAAATCCTGCGGCACAACTTAATATATCCTTGTACTGAAATTCTTCAAGGCGGAGCACGACTTGTTCAATGTAAAAAGCCACACTGAATTTTGAAACACTAAAAAACAAAAAAAGTGCCAATAATCATCACAACGAACCTAAGAGATAGTTTTTCATTTTAATTTCAGCCCTGAATCAAGTTATTCAGTGGAAATTCCGAGAATTATATATCTTTTACCAGTAATAAAAAATAAAAAAATATTTACTCGGTAGTCCAGCTGCATTTTGAACATGACATTTAGTATAAATTAAAGAAATAAGGACAGTAAAGTTTCCAGGACTTTATTTTATTTTTCTGATTTAGATAATAAATTAGATTTTAAATTTGTGAACACAAACCCTTAACTAAGGCTCATATTTCATTTTTTTAAAAAGCTAAAATACATACACCTATGAAATAGGGACCCCATTTGACTTAAATAACAAGGATAATTTCTAGGTTAAAAAAAATATTAAATAATATTACTATCTGTAGATATTCTAAAAGCAGTAGACGGCATATATTAAAAGAGGTCCATAATTGACTTAAATTAGGAGCATATACATATTAAAGTAGGATTCAAAAGTAGTAAATTGAACTAAAATAAGGGGAAAAAATAATGAAAATAGGCTTCATAAATTTTCTCAAATAAAAAAATGATTTTTATTTACAACATTTAACTAATGAATTAGTCTCAAATAGGACTATTCTATGATACGAAACAGAATTGCACATAAATCGTAAAATTGGTTAAATTTGTACCTTCAACTGAAATAGTTGAGAGATTATATATAAATCCTCAAAAAGAGCATGAAAAATTTTAGCACAGTTAATCATAAAAATAAATTAGGCTGCTAAATTAGGTAAATTAAATGAGGGCAATTAAATGAGGATGTTAAATTAGGTAAACTAAATAAGGGCAATTACATTAGGATATAAAATGAGGGCATTAAATTTCAACCTTGAAGTAAAATCAGTTGGTATAGAGATTCTCGATATAGCATTCATTGGCTCTAGAATATAGTGATGAGAGGAGCCAACACGGCCATTTTCATTTGTACAGGCCATCATTACTTTCAAAATAGAACAAGCCTGCAGGTAAACAATTTCAAAACTTTATGGTCCATATGCACTTGCCGTTTCGTAAAAACATACATATTAAAATCCACATTTTAATAGAATAGAACAATTTTTCATGAAAATTACATTACAGACTTATAGCAGTATTGCCATTATGTGCTTGAGATGAAACTTGTAAAAAAATTCATCAAAGTTAAAAAAATTAAAAAGCAAGGGCTGATGCAGCTAGTACATTCAAAAATTCATTGAAACTAGTGGAAATATATACTACTGAATATTGTTGAAATTCTGATTATCAATGATGGATACTCGTAGTAGATAAGTTCAAATGTGCTCTTTAATATTTTTGAATATCTATGTACATATGAACAAAATTATGTTCAAAAATAAATTCCAAAAAATTGTTCCACATCCTAAATATAATTTCTACGTACAGGGCAAATAAAGATAGTCGTATTTTTTTCATTTTTTTGTAAAATACCTCTTTTTGAGGTAAATCACCAATCATAGTTGAAAACGGCTTCCCGGCCTCTTGAGTGTCCCAGTACATAGAAAATTGCGAGATTTGAACATTTTTCGTAAATGCTTCATATTCCTACATGAAAAATACAAAAAATTGAATATTTCAACCAATCAGAAATTTACTTTTTTTGCCAGAAATTTTGATTGGTTAGGAAAAGAATGAAATATGATGAATTTTCCCATAGCCATTAAGGCTAAAAATTAGTAACTTCATAGTACCACATGGGAAATTATAAAATTTAAAAAGTTCTTCTACCAATAAGAAGTTTTATATATTTTGTATGGAAATTTGATTGGTCCAAATAACAAAGAATATATATAAATTTTCTATCGCGTGAAGGATTAGAATTTAAAAACCTTCGTGGTCCTAGATTAAGAATACAAAAATTTCAAAATTTTTCTTCCAATCAGAAAAGCTAAATTTATTGTGAAGAAATTTAATTGGTTCGAAAAACAATAAAATAAAAGAATTTTCTATGAATTAAGGCTAAAAGTTAAGCTTAAAAAATTTTTTTCCAATATCTTTTTATACTTGCATGCTACACAGGCAACTTAATCTAAATTAATGATTCTTCAGTTTAAAAAAAATGGTCATCATTGAAAACTTAGCTTCAAAATTGTCCAATCTACAATCAATATTTACATTCTTAGTTTTTTTCAAATTTGTCAAATCATGCATCATTATTTAAAATCTGTTTTGCTATGTATCCAATCAGTGATCATGATTATAAATGTAGTTTTAAATTTGTCCAATCAGTGCTTACTATGAATCCAATTCTACCCAATCAGTTAGATTCATACTTAAAATCAAGCAATATTGGGTACCATTTAAATTCTGAAGGATTTAATATACATCGAATTGCAAATATCACATAAAATATGAAAAATTAAATGAATTTCATGGATTTTACATTCTTTTCGTATTTCTTAATACCTCAGACGAGTCAGGAGTTGATTCAGCCGTAAAAGAATGACACGTAAACCCAAAAGCAAATGCCCCCGATAAACTTGAAACTGTATCTTCATACCTTATATGGATATCTTTCACTTCAACTTCAATACCTCTCATAATTGCATTCAGAAATTGACGCTGCACCCACTTCAATGATGAAAATACAGTTTATGGACGAGGTAGTACGCATAAGTACACGCACATATATATATTTATTACGAATTTGTTAATAGCATCTGGAAATTAGAATGTAGTATATTACATTTATATATATATATATATAACGTCTATACCTCAATGTAAAATCATGCATATATTAGTAAATATGTAATAGTAGGCATATTTATCAGTATGTTTGTATCTATATATAAGCATGTATCCATACATTTTGCGCCCTTCCACTCCATCCGTGATTTCCTTTGTCATCAATATCATCGAACATTCCTTTGCGAAACATTTCTGCTGCAGCAATCTAAAGCAATAAATAAATCGAAATCAAAAATAATAACCTCATGTAAATACATAAATTTTCAGTACGCGTTGTGTTCGAATAGTATCATCAAATTATCATTTTTCAAATTGCAGAACTCCAATACTTGCAACATATATACATATATATTATAGAGTAAACTTCAGATTTAATAAATCTCTAAGAATCACTGAATTAATTCATTTTATCCGAAATCTATCATATTCTAATAACAGAAGCTGAACATGGAAATATATATACGACTTTTTCATTTAAATATTACAATTGAGAATTCGTTAAAAAGCAAATTTGTTACATCTGAAGTCACTTTACAGTGTATTTTACACAATTGATAAATTTAAAAACACTAAATAATTCGAAACAATCTAAATTTAATCCCAATGTGTAATATTCGGGGGAAGGAGAGAGTTCGAATTCTTTAAAAAATTGCGGATTGCACAATTTGGACATCGATTAAATTGAATTTGTCCAAGTTCAAGCAGCTTTAGTCCATTTCAAAAAACGACTGGAAATTAAAAACTACTTTATAAGCTACCTAACTGAGAATGCGGAATATGATGCCTAAACAAAAACAATAATTTCTAACCCTTCACAAATATTTCTATTTGGCCTTCCGGAGAAGTACTTTGATCATACTCTGATGAACTAATAATACTTCTGTTGACATTTTAAAACGGGCATAATACTATTATTCAAGGGTAACTTTTTACTAGAACACAAACCTGAGCTTGTTTGACTGCCTGCCGATGCGTATCTTTCGATTCTTGATTCCATTCAAAATTAGGCGAGACTACAAAATAAAGGCCTTGAAGCGATATTGAAATAGGATCAATTCCTAGACTTGACAGGGGAAGCTTGATTTCTAATCTTTGCACTAGGCCAAGCTTCATGTCCAATGGCATTTGATACATTTGAAGAAGATTTTTCTTCAATACCAAATCTTCTAGAACAACATTTCCTAAAAAAATTGAAAATTAATACTCTTTGCGCCTGACTTTTGAAGTGCAGTAAGCAACATAAATACATTATCTGCCCGAATCACCGAATTCATCCGCTAACTGTTCTAAAACCTTTCTTCCTATTGATCTATTGTAATTCGAATACAAAAACATATTATTGTAATCGAAACCAGAAATATTGAAGAGATAGTAAAGGAATTTGAAATTTATATATCAGTAAAATTATATGAAAATAATATGTTTGAATAACCGAAATTCGAGAAATCCAAAATTCCATACATTTTTTTTAAACAGACTAACCCTGGACCCATTTTTTACATAAACTTGCTCAATTTCTATTATAGAAAATTAATATTGTTCTCAATCATTAGAACTGGATTCAAATTTTGACCAAGTTTTAAAATTATTTACAAAAGGAATATATCATTGTCAAGATATTTTAAATCTTCTAAAACAGAGAATTGTTCTTCTTGATTTTGTGTCCTTTGGCTGTAAATAGGAACTATTCAAATACAGTGATACTAAACTCAAAGCTTTTCAAAAATATTTATTTAGCTAAAAAGACACAATAAGTTCCTTTTAGTTGTATAATTTTTTTCTATAAAAATTGTCTTCAAAAAGGTATTGGTGTTTGGTTGCCTGCCTAACAGCACTAAATATCATGAAAATAAAAAAATTAACGTAGTTTCCTGTACTATTTTGCAATCTAGAATAAAAATCATTGAAATTCGGAAAAGTTAAAAGAATTATTCCTACAACAAAATATTCAAGTAACATCGACATTTTGATCGGTAGACTTTCGTGGAATTTGATGAAGATCTCATGAAATTAGTCGATTTTAAAAAAACTTCCAAATTTAATGATTATTGGCACTGATTCAATTAGATCGAAGTTTCATCGTAATTTCGTAAATGTGCGTTTCCTGGATGATTTGGAGCACTGCCTGGCTTTTGAATGAAAGGACTAATTTCTTAGTCACTTTTCAAATTGTTCTATATTTAGTAAGTATTTCATAAAAAGATCAGTTTAACAAAAAATTTGAGCTACTTCTCAAGTTATTCAAGTGGCTTTTCATGTGCCTTTTTGATAGGTGCCCTTAACTACGATGGTACCATTAAAGGACTCATTAAAATGTAGTTTTCCATATAGGTGAGTAAATAATTTCACAAATTCCCTAAAAAGATTTAATTATAATTTTCGTGCATTTTTCAAAATTATGGTATAAAAGTTTCCAATTTAGGGTTTAATATATGAAGAAATAAGCCGTTCATCAGAATATCCATAACATACAAAAAAAATTTATTTACGCATCTTTCATTCCATATCATATATATTTTTCAAATGATTCTATGCATGAAGAAATTGGGGGTACACAAATGTACCTATAATTCAGAGAACATATTTTTCAATAAATAAAGTGATATGCAGCAAAGAAATTTTGACAATGATTTCCAACCTAACCTTCCATAATTCAATTTCCACAAAATGAAACTGTGTCATTTGATCTTTAGTGTTACATGGATAAATTGATTTTTATATAAAAAAATACCATGATTATCAGCATGTTAAAATCCTAAGAATGTAAATTTTTAATTTGAACAGGGGACATATGCAAAACTGGTGTACCACTAATATCTTCAATTCTAAATTTTATGTCATTACCCACTATATGTAATGCCCAGAACATATTTTTACTCAAGGTTACAATATTTTTATCCCAAATATAATTTAATAGAATTAAAACCTATGGAACTATATTACTGCTAAAGAGTATCTACCGAAAAGTCACAGGAAAAGTAATTGAGCGGAGATGAAAAGATACCAAAAAGTCATCTGTTTCCTTCAAAGTTAATTCATATTCATGAAATACTCCATGTAGAATAATGCATGAAAAATAAACTTATAGTTATTTATGTTGTACCAAACGCTGAGTTTATATTTTACAAGGGATTCTAAATAAACTGAGTAACATGTTGGGTATTTGCTGGTAGCTCGAATAGGGTCTAATTTGGATAAGATCAAGGAGTACATCTCATTTAAATTACAAAATCAAATTCATGCATAGCTTTGCAAGGTATATTTTTGTACTTATTTTTTTGTTGAAACATAATACTTTAAACCTTCCAAAAGCTATTTTAAACTTTGCCCTTTCATAGATATTATTTAGAATAATTAAATCATATGTTACAAACGTCAATAAACTCTTTCTTAAAAAGGATTTAGTGAATATTTTTAATTTAAAAGGCAATATAGTACGAGGCTAGTGAAATGTGCTATTTTATCGATTATTTTGTAATTTTTCACGAGAGATGGCGTAGAGAAATGTTTTTATTACGAAATACTCTCTGTAAAAACTTGGCTAAAATAATTTCATAGTTATGCGAGGAAATAATGATGTCGATAGAAACTTTCTGAAGATTGTTTTAACCGTAGTACTTTGATATTTCAAGTGTGATTATTTAGCTTTACTATACCTTTCAACTTTCCACAGAGCTTTAAAAGATTAGGTGAGCATTAGAATTTATCATCATGTAATTACATGTTGACACACGCATTTCTTATCCCATTAATATTTTTAATTCGTCAACATATTGGCCTATATTCTAGAGTTATTTCAGTTGCATTACATTTTGATATTAACATTACCGTTCAAAACGCCTAGACTAATAGCCTCTCTATTAAAACTTCCTCCTTCCACATATTCTCCAAGAAATCGACTGAGAATGCTAGCAGTCAGTCTCTCAAACATTGCCGAAAAATTGACCAAGCGCAATTTAGCTCGGATTACTTTCAAACTCAAATTATTCAATCAATCACTTCGACTTGTTCGAATTTTATACTGCCATGGAGGATGATGGGTCAAGAAAAAGTTAGGAAGAATATTTTCGCCTTTTTGCCTAAGTGCTTTGGTCTCGAAGTCTTGCCCTTTTATGTTTAGCCTAATTTGCGTTTTTGCCAAAATAGGCAGAAAGGGAAATGGGTTCATATTCGATTCAATACCATTAAGTGTTTCAATCATTTTTCTAGAAGTTTTGCAATCTTCAATCGTGCCAGTTTGTTTGTCCAACTTCAAACCTTATGAACCCATTAATTTAAAGGCTCTAAGGTGATTGCATTGATTTTGAAACATTTTTTATTCAGCATGACCTCTAATGCATGTCTTTGCAAAGTTAGTAGTCGAGTAGCTTCAATGCACTCAAAAAGAGCTAATGTACCTATTGCCTTTATTATTTTAAATTTCAAGTGTAGCAGCAATAATTTGCTTGGTAGATTACTTCTCATTGCAGGTACAAACATAATTGTTGTGAGTACTATCGAAAGGTCTACTGTCTTCGCCAATAATACCATCATTTCCAGTACTTTATTCCAAAACTACCTCATTGTTAGAAAAGGAAATGCATGTTTACCAATGCTATTCTGACCTATATATTTGGCAAAAAAATAAAGGCAAGCAGTAAGCTTAATTATCAATGGTGAATGTTCTAGCCTAATTTTAAAATCGTCATGACATTACCAGAATGCAGAGAAAGCTGACTTATTGACAGCTATTTAAAGGGAAAATAACCATTGATTTTGAAGCGCTTTTGATCAATTGAGAAATATTAGATTTTATCATACTCTTCAACAAATTTAATAGTGCAAACTAGTAGTCATGATTTTGAACCATGCTTGGATCCTGCTGTTCCTAGGAAATGAGAGTTAACTGGTTTATTTTCTTAACCCAAGTACCTGATACAAATCCTTCAGTTTACTTTAAAAAATAGGTGCTAGCTTACATGTTTTTCATTCATTTGAACATGAGACCAAATTTAAATATTCTAAACATAGAATCATTATAAAAATTGAATGAATGAGTGACAGGTAAAAATATCTAAAAGCCAAGGGGCTAAGCCCCCAAAAGCTCCACTGTATTGCTTTGCAACTGACACTATGTAGTGCACACAAAAATCTGTGCTTAAGCTCCTGCAACTAAATGTGAGTGCAGTGAAAAATGCAGTATCAAGAAGTTTTTCATTAATTACTTTATTGAGTGGAAAAGTTAAGCATGATAACTACAGAATGTCAAACTTAAAACTATACATTGATACAATGAGAGAGATGTACAATACATATAAAAACTGGAAACAGAACTATTCAATAAAAAAATCTGTCAAGAGTTTTTTCATCAAATAAAATATTTTTTAGCAAATAAAACGGTCAAGTGGAATGAGATGTTGTGGTTAGTTGATTCCACCTTCAAACATAGACAAGAGTAGTACAGTGTAATACAAACAGACATTTGAACATAAATCATACAGTATATATTACTGCGTTGCTAGAAGTGAATTCTAGCAACGCAAGACAGACAATTATTCAATCTTATGATGGACCAGTAGTAATTGCGCTGTG
>JAULBW010005268.1:0-19289 GCA_032358265.1 Vaucheria bursata | reverse complement strand
CACAATTTAGGATGTAATAATATACGTATTCTGTCACAAATTCCTTGTGTTTATGTTGTATTTTACATTCCTGACACGGAGAGACAGTTTTAAGGGCACTTCAAGAGGTATACTGCACATACTAGAGGGAACCTGTTTATTTGTTCAGTCTTGTCTTTCTATTCACTCTTCTCAAGTTTAATAAAACTTCTGTATCTTATTAAATCTTTTTATTTGCTGTCTGCTCTTTACCGGACATTGGTCCTTACCCCTTTCTTAAGTATATATATATTATATCAATATACTGTCTCTCCTTTATCTTAACAAAGTGAAAATCATTTGTTTTGATTGATAAGTCTTGTTGTAAAGACAGTTTAAGTCTAGAACATAAGAAATGTTAAAAAAAATGATTTTGTTCATATTGTGCCATAGTTATTGATCTGTTTCATAGTTTGCTTGAGTTTGCCTCAAGTTAACTTGTACAAATATTACTTTGTCTTCAACTTGTGAAGAATAGATTGGGGAATACAATGCAAACAACAAAATAATAATAGACAAAACACAATAGTTAAAATATGTAATATTATGAAGGGAGCGCGAGGGAATCTTCTCAATTACTATCAACTTTACTCTGCACAGTAGCAGGGTAAAAGTTGTTGAAAAAGACAAAGAGTGAGTGATGTATTTGTTTGATAACAAATATCGAGCCTGGATTGGCCAGATACTTAATTATGGGGTTACTCCGTTGGGCGTTTATCGGAGATGTAGATTTGGGAAACACAAAGAAAATGTTTTATGGAATGGTAGACACGGTGTAGACGTTACTGACGTGGATATCGTTGGAAGGATCTTTTTCGTATAAAGGATGAAAGTTAAGGAGTGTGCTCCTATATTGTGACACAACTATGTTGACAAGATTCATTTTGTGGCAATATAAGACTGCAACTATGCCTTAAATCTGCATGTTCTAGGATGTTCTATATTATATGTTCTGTTTTACATATTTTGATGACTCTTCACAAATTAACCAATGAAAATATTGTTCATATCTTAATGACCGCAAATCAGCTACTGGAATATTTGTTCTATTCTCATGTTGATGACTCTCTACAAATCAGCCCATGGGAAATATATCTTATCAACTTCAGGCAAGTCATTAGTTATTCATTTACATACTTCATGTTTATGTTTTCATTCATTAGTGGAAATACACACACACACCACAATCAAGTACAGATATAGCACAAACCAATAGACCTTTTTTTCTTTTCTTTCCCTTGTTCCCTTCCTTACTGTTGATCCATCTTCCTAGTCTTGTAATCTTTCCTTGTTTTATTCTTTCTTGTTTAACTGTCAGGACATAATATGTTCTGACGTGTCATACAATTAGGTTTCACCATATTGTATACAATTCTTTCAGGGAGTTGTGGTTTTCAAACTAATTTGACTTGTATGTGTGCAGAATATGTTATATGATGTTGACAAGATTCACTCTTGTCAACACAGGCAAAAGATTAATGTTAATAGTGTATTTGTAGTATTTATGTACTTCGTATTTTCTGATCTTAGATTATACATACCTATTATTCATAGGTTGTGACATTAACCCTATTTTTCCTTGCAAGTCCTGACACAATACTTATGTAACGTTTGTAACAAGTTGTATATGCATTCTCTACATTTTCTGCACTATCTTAATATTTAGATTTGTGTGTAGTAAATATACAGTGGTTTTTTATAGAAAATAATTTTTCCAGCAGTTCTCCTGATGGTGCCAATGACATATACATCACTTTTAGTCTTGCTATAAAGTTGACAAAGTAGTTATGTCATGTTTATTAAGAAATCAACTCCCACAATTAAACATAATTTAAAACACTTAACCTTACTGGTATACTTTTTATTAGTGTAAACCTTTTCATATGACTACATATGGTGATATGTTAGGAATCAATACATTAAAGACTATGCATATAACCAACAATAAACATCACCAGAAACCCAAAGAAGACACACAGCCAATAATGTACTAATCTCTATTCATGTGTTGCCAAGAATGAATCTTGTTAACACAATACTACTTAAGAGTACACGCATATGTGAACACACTAATGAGAACACACTAATGAGAATACTCTTTAAGAGAATGTACTTTACAAGAATACACATATAATATGAATTAAGTCCATAGAGTCACAGTTCAATAACAGATCACAGGGAAACAGATCAGATCCTGACATGATATTAATGTGCTGCCTACTTCGACTAATCACATGGGGCAAAATTGTCCCTTCCTTTTGTCCAACAAACATCTCCAGTCTAATGAACAGCATAAAGATGGCAATGTTCTTGAGTGCTTCCATACTTCTCTAGCTGAAAGTAAGAACAAAAATATTCATCAATGATGCAAAGCCATTTTCAAGGCTGAAGTGATTCAATTTCCAAGAAAAATTTTAGCCCTGAGAAATAACATGGTAATTTGGTGTTACTTTCCTCTGACAAATATTCTCTAGATACTATTGACCATTTTAAAACTAACTGAGATGCCATAAAAAAGCATTATACACTATGAGTTGCAGCATATCATAGATTATTTCTCTAATTTCTTGAATCTAACTGTGATTTAATGTAAATCCTGCTGCATCCTTTACTTGCACCCAATTTTTAGTCAACCTTCTTGCGCCATGGACGTTGGGACAACTGTTCTTTGTAGTAAAAATTTCTCAGCAAAAAGAGCCAATAAAGCCTTCCATCCAGTGCATTCCATTCATTTAAGCCTCAAACAGGCTGTCTATGTTTGTAATAAAATCTCTCATCGGGCACAGTTGGTTTTGCATAGTGGGGCAAGCTAATTTATCTATAGGAGTATTGCCAACAGTATATTTGTCATGATGATCATTCACATTTATGATGTTATCATCACTGACACCATTGAAATGGTAGTGCACTTAGCCATACCTTAAATTTGAAGTTCAGTTACATTGTTGAGGCAGCCAAACTGAATAAATATCTGGGTATGTTTTTACTACTAATGACAATAACACCATTAATATTAACTGAAATATCCATTTCAGCCAACTTTGCATTAATTATATGATAGCCTTGCTAATCCTACAATAGTTCTGCTGTTTATGGCTTCTTTTGAAAGAATTTGTTCTAACTAGTTCCTCCTCCCCCTTCCCACACACACACTTATGTAAAAAGGCATTATTATTCTTTCAGAGCATTGTAGATACTTCACTATTACCACTTCTAAGACTTGCACTAGGGTTGCTCATACAGTAATGCAATTATTCTGTCAAATATTCAAGGCAATGATACTTTGCTAGTAGCAACCAGGTAAGTTTTATAGTACCTTAGAAGAAATCTACTATATCCCTGCCATACTTCTAATAATCCTGCCATTTTGGTGCTCACTAGTTATACTGATACAAATTGTGTAGATGATTCTGAAGCTAGACATCTTACTAGAACATTCATATTTTTTTCTCAGAGGTTGTCAAATCTAGAGTAAATTTCTACAAATTATTTCTATGAATCTAAGTGTATCACTTTAAGTAATACTGCTTGAAAAGTCAAGGTCTTTGTTTGCAGCATATTTGTAGACTTTTAATCCTCTCAAAATTTTACTACAATCTTGTTTAAAGACAATATGGAAAATGCTTTTCCTCACCAAAATTATATCAACCATCAGAGGATAAAACGCAGATTTCTGTTAACAAGCACATAAAAAATCAAGCTACTGGCATATTGAGGAAGACCTTTTTTTCATGTTGTATAGAATTTTTTCTGCATGATCCAACAAAACATTGTTTCTATTTACTACCAAAGAGTTCAATAATGGATCTTTAACTGCCATAGATTCCATAACTAGTCAATTAAGTGACATAGACATGTTGCACTGACAGAGAAGCAAAACATCTCATTCCTTTCTTCCATATTTCTTCTATACTTCAAGCTGGTACTCTCACAGCAATGGTAGAGTCAGAATACCTGCTCTTGTACCTTCAATTTATTCTGTTTATCACAATCATATGTTTACTTCCTATGCTACACATGCTTCCAAAATCATCAGAAAGCCATAATAAAATGGCTTTTACATAGTTAAAAAGTTTATTGAAGAAAATCATTTTGCAGTCATTGTGGTTACCTCATGCAACCAGCAACACACCTCTTGCAAAACAATATCTTTGATCATTTCCATCAATCCCAGCAAAATACGTTATTTTGCTGGTTCTTCTGGCAAATTGCCATGCATTGTAGTCAAACTCACTTTTGTTTTTGTAAGAGTATGATCACTAAACTATCGTATAAATCGGAACAGGTAACAAGGAAACAGTACACAAAATAATTATACGTAAAAGCGTAGTCTATTATACTCTATCTATGTGTTGCCAAGAATAATCTTGGCAACACATTGTTCTCAACATTATTTTCATATCAGTCGGATTAAGTTGAATTGACTCTAACAACAACCTACAAATCATCAATAGTCAAAGAAACAATTCACAGATAGTAAAACAAATCATGCGGCGAAAAGTCAAATCCTAACAGTTTTGTTTTTTAATAAATTGGTTTCTTATTCTTTTACTTCTGTTCTATTTACTGTTCTTATGAAACAATAATTATCTTATTCAATGCAGGGTATTTCTTCAGTGTAGCATATCCTCAAGTTAAATTCTAAATCAAAGCTTTCATATCAATGCGAAAATGCTGCATATTCTAAGTTTGAGATATTTAATTATTGCCAATTTATGATCGAGGCTGTTTTCAGCCCAGAGTGCAGATAAATCTCTATTACAAACATAATTAAGTTTAACAAAATGTCTTAAATGTTTGTATCATTTTCTCCAGGACATCATTTGCTGAAATATTACATGGACAATTGGTTCAAGTCTTACATGAGTTGGATAATTCTATTTTTAGCTACCAATCTTTTTCTCATTCTTTTCCAATTCAGCAGAGGTGTGTATAAGTTCTCCAACAGTTAGCTATGTTAAAAACTTATAACATTTAGTCTTTGGTGCTATATAAGATATCTTAGTTATACATTGTCCCAGGAAATTTGTTTAGAATAAAAAGGACAATCACAGTTTGGTTCATGAAGTGGCATTCTATTTAGTAAGCATAAAAATTTTATTCGAGAAAAATCAATGGTTGCATTCAGTTATTTATTATCCGTCTAGAAAATTTGAATTCCAGACATAAATTTCCGTATATTTCCAGAATTTTATTCATTTATGACCAATAGTCTTCATATCAATTACAAAAGATTTTACTATCTCTTATCGATTACTCATAGACGCATGTATGTTACAACAGTCAGTCATGAGAACAAATTCTGACGAAGGCGTTACAAATACTAATTATGGGGCCGAACATGAAGGATTGGCAGATGCGATTGCCAAAACTTGGCCGCCTCATAAAGCTGGATCAAAATTAATTTCATGGCCAAATTTTGTGTTCTGTATTTTACTCGCTCTCTACGCATTGTTTTCGGTTTTTTCTATTTTTGAGGCTTTTGAAAAACGTGAGCATCCGCCAGTTTCATTCACGCGGGATATCGAGAATGTCGGATTTAAACCTCCATTCTGGACATTTTGCCGTCCAAATGGAGCTGCTTGGTGGAATGGCACTCCATTCGAATGGATTTTTGACTGCACGGTACTAGACAATGAAAATTCAGTTAGGCGGTGCAATATGTTCACAGCAGAAATCAATACTTCTACTGGGGATGCATGCCTGGTCTTAAATATTGAAGAAGGTAAAGCTTTTTAAACGATACACAAATTATTATTACTGCATTTACTGGAACTAAAATAATTGTTGCTTGCTCGGGGCAAAGTTTAGCAGTCAAATTGTTATATACTCTAGAGTGTATGCCTTTTATAATACCCTAGTGTACATATTATGATTGCTTTTCATTTGAAGAGTTAAATATATTGTATCATAGCAGTCAATGCCTACGATTTACTTTTTTTACATCTGTATTCACTAGTTAGTTGAAAGTCAAAATAATTACGAGTTGCTCTTTGTATTGCCAATATTATTTCGTAACATCCTTTGAAGAAAACATTCCTTCCATTAGAGCTTTTTATACAAATATCAACAAATCTGGTGCTTCTTCAAATTTTCCATAAGGAATCTCTACGGGTACTCGTTTTCACGTCAATCAATGGTCACATTGAAATTTGAAAGTAAAAGTTAATATTTTACATAAGATTTTAAATTGCATATTATTTCATTATCGAGGTCACTCATTTTTCGTGTACAAAACAAAATATCCTTGTATGAAATCTATTTTTTAAAGTTTATCATGCATTTCGAAATCACACCACATCTGTACATCATCAAATTATTTCTACTATGTAACTCTAATATTATTGTCATCTTCACCTTGTGATTTTTATAGACCTCCCTCTTGTTTCCATGAAGAATTGAATTGTATTTTTGGGTTCAATTATAAAATTAGGGCAACTTTTTAAAAATTTTCGGATCATTGATTAAACATGCTCACAGTAAAATTTGATTGCATCATTTATTGAAACAGTGATATCTTTTCGAGTTCCTACGGTTAAAGTTACTGTGGGTATCAATAATTCAGACAGTGAATATCCATGGTTTGTTTCGTATCTTTCCGTGTCTGCGCCGGAAGAAGGTGTTGATTGGGATACTATAGATGTGCCCTATGATTTTGGCTGGTATCTTCTGGGAAATGTATACACATCTAAGGTAATCAAATCATATTTGAGCATATTTCATAACCAGTCAATTTAATGGATTATAAAGTGATCTGTCACGAGTTAATAGCTCGTCATTAATAAAAATTTTATTGCGAACTGCAAGAAGTTGAAACTAGCATTCCTTGGTTCCATAGTTATTCATCATCATCGAAAGTAATTCTTAATGTGATGTTATATTTTTATAATTAATTCGCCCCAGTTCTGAAACAAAAATGTCATTTATTAATGGTTTCTCATTAAAATTATTTATTCTTCATTTTTTGAATCAATTTTCTATTCCCTTTTTCAGAAAAATGGATTGTTGCTTAATATAATATACTTATGTGGCATACATTTCTCTATAATCGAGTCTGAAAGATTACTTGTGTCAAGAATATTTCACCTTTGTGATTTTGGTATTACCTCTATATCTCTTAAATGTACTTTATTTTTGAAGTTCTAACGCAACAGAAATGCTGCAAATATAGTTACCTAACCTTCCATTCTCCTTATGTACGAACTGCCCAGTTTGACAAAACTTTAACATTGATTATCAATTCATATTACTTAACCTAAACATCTTGTTTATAAAGGTAATTAAGGCCATTTGCATATATCGCCAATAATATTCAAAATCTTTTTCTATTACTGCAAATTTCATTTTAAATATATCTGGCAACAGTGTACATAACTTGAAAATATTTGTCTGTATAATGATCATTTATTTCAATTTTTTCATTAGATTACTATGATGCATGTTCGGAAATTAGAAGCGTCGTATATGTATAAAAAGTCATTTAAGGAGACTACTACATACAGCGTTTCCAGCATATATCATAAAAGAACAAATAATACAAATAAACTGGATTTATACTTGAGGAGCAGCCCTCTGGGAATTGATAAAATGGCAGATCAAGATCCAGTTGACTACTTCAACTTAGCGGGAGCAATTTCTGGCCCTGCTGGATATTTGCTTCTAATCTTTTCATTTATATTCCGCAAAAAAATTTTAGCAAACATGAAACGACTTGAAGATCAGCGAATTCGATATGTGATTCGCACTAGCCAATAAGCCCTGCATACCAGCGTTCCGAAAGTACATAGCGACTAGGCACTTGAATCTAAATGATTGTTGTAAAATCTAATGGCCATTGGAAGATATGCAACAGAAAGAATTTTTTTGTATCAAGCAATTTACATGATTAATAGATAGTTGCATATACATATACTCTAAAAATTTTATGTTGTGGTATTATAGTACTTCATTTATAATCACGATATGCTATAGAAGTCACTATAAAATGTGCATTTCAATAATTTTTCATGCAAATATTCTGATAAAGTTCAAAATAAGCTTAGATGGTACAAAATTATACAATAGTCAATGCCTAAAAGGCGGAAAATCTAGAACTGATGATGATGACACTAATGACAAATTACACCCCGAGCAACGTACAAAAATATATTTATATACTCATTTTTCCATAAAACTTGATCACTTATTATTTCATAATATCATGTACCCCATTAAAAAATTATACTAGTTTTATTTCACATGAGCACAATAAAATCAGCCAGAAATTTATCTAGTTAAGAAGTGTGGAATTTGTACATGAAATCTAAATAGAGTACAGTAAAAAGCAATTAAGAAGTTTACAATGTAAGAAAATACATATGCACATAAAAGTGTGGCCATCAATGCAGAAGAGTTGCACAAAAATCATTCTGCAATAGTGAGATACATTACTACTATGCTCATGTTGTCTATAGTGCCTTGATCGATTGCCACCGTACAGAGATGTTGAGCGGTTTCGGATGCAGATTTTCCTTCATTTCTTAGACTGTTGGCAATCTTGGCACACGTGTCAGCATCAATAACATCCCAAATTCCATCACTTGCTATAATCAAATTTTCGTGAATATCTGTAAGACGTATACTGTGAAAAAGAGAATGTTACTAATTTGATAAAAGAATAAATTGATTAAATACATTTATCGTGAGACTGGAAAGATTCAATGCATCTTGAATGAAAAATTTGATGAAATTTACATTTTAATCAGAAAAATTAAGATTGCTAATTACATTCATTAATCTGGAATATTCTTCAGTATACTACATTGCATTCGAACATTTTCGTTACTGAGGGCTAGAAAGAAAACAAGTTTATTGATTTAGTTAAAAATGTAGATGATTTGCTCCACTTTGAAATTTGGATCAAATTTATCTAGGAGCTTGGAACAGTAACACTGACGAAATTCATTGAAATTATTGAATTTTAACAGATTGTCTACGTTATGACTTAAGCATGAATTCAATTTTGATAACAATGAAATTATAAGGCAATAAAGTGTTTCCAGTTATTTGGATGATAAATAATAAGAATATCAAAAACATAATCTATGTAGTGTTAAATATTAACAGTAGGGAAATAAATTTATTTTGATCCTCTTAAGCAAAATGTGAGCTCAAAAGAGATGACACATCTACTCAAATAAAGCTAATAGAATCTGCATGCCCTCTTAATATGAGATAGTATTTTACCTAGTAATATTAGGTGTGGGTATAACTCCAGCATTTCGCCACTGTGATCCTCCTAAGCTTCTAGTCACCCCTAAAAGCCAACTATCATCATCAACAGGTACACGAACTTTGGCCTTCCCACTCACCGTACACTCAACCTAGACAATTGTAATGAATTTAAAGTAAAAAGTTAATAGATTCATCCTTAGCAGCTGTTTATTATGCACAGGCTTCTTCAGCTCAACAGGTTTTGACATATTCATGTTTTTCAGATGAAAATTTTACAGCTAGTGAATACCACAAAGGATACGTTTCCAAGCAAAACTTGCATTCTCACCCTTTGTTCAGTAACTAATTAACGGTCACATATAATTTGTAACCAATATTGAAGACCACTAAAACTCCAATTTTTCAATGAATATATATATATTAACTTTTAAGTGCACAAAAAAATAAAATTTAGAACTAGAGGAAAATAAATGCTGATGTATAGAGGGATATATTTTGACTGAATGCAGCTACCAAACAGAAAGTGATAATAATATTGGTGCCATCAAATTATAGTCAGGACAAATAAGACAGTTGCATGGCCATATAATCCAAATCATGGTTAGATCAATATTCATTCAAAAATTTGCATAATATTACTTGAAAGTATGAATATTTTGAATTTGGCCTATAATGGTGATATTTGGTCAAAATAGAAAATAGTGGGCACATTAAAAGTCTTTGATGATGCTTACATGTCCTCCCATGCTCTCGATCCGGAAGCATTCTTCACTATTAGTTGCTGAATGATCTTTGGTAACAAATGAAACAGCAGCTATGTTACTCAATGATGACAATTCATCACTGCTCAAATCTTCAACATTACTTGATTCCAGATGGCCTTTAGATGTCAATATGACTCTAGAGGAGGGAAGTAAAGAATTATGTTACTGGTTTTTGTTAGATCATGTTATGCAACTTAAAAATAGTATAGCAAACTTCAAATTTTAATAACGATAGAATAGATAAAATTGAAAATAAAAGGATAATCTACAAACTTCACACCAACTGGTGCAATTGGATTGAGAAATATAACTTTGCATTATCTGATATTGCATTAAGTTATTCTGAACTTCTTTCCTTGTATAACATCCCCTACAGCTCTGAAATAACATGCAATGGACTGAAATTATATCATGAACAGTTAGCATGGACGGCACTGTTAATGTGTTATGAACTATAATTGTATTATGAAGTGCTATTTAAGAATCGTGAACTGTAACAAATCAACTCAATGAGTGAAGTTGACATTTATCATCGTATAATATTAACATGAATACCCTGAACGATATGCATGTGCATTGAATGGTATGAACTTCATTTAATTTTGTTAGACCGAAACAAGAAATTTTTTAATCCAGATTCTGAAGAATATTTTTTAAATTTACAATGCTGCAAAATTTTCATGTCTTCCAATCGAGAATATGGTGCATATTTTTGTTTAAATCTAAACAGAAAGAATGTTACTCAATTATTATAAAAAGGCTGATAATTACAAAATACGCCTGAGTAGGAATAGAAAATGAATGTAATTTGACTATGAACTGAAATATTTTAATGAATAAATTTGAAGCGACTAAACACCCGTACATCAGGTAACACTATTTTCATCCATAAAAATTTGAAGGAATTAGTAGAATTAAAATACTAGCATTAATGTGCACATTTAAATCGAACCCTCCATAGATATTTAGAAAACGCTTGTCATGGTGCACACAACGCGATGTCATTGGTATTATAAATACAAACCTTGAATCTCCACAGTTTAAAATGTGTACATATCCGTCAATAATTAAAGCAGCTGCAGCCGTGCTTCCACTCTGCTTTCCTGTAGTACATATATATATATATGTGTATTATTAGACTATTTGTAGAAGTATCATGGATTCAATAACGCTTGAGATACAACATTGGTATGTGGTTGAGTTGCGATACCATGTATGATTCGACATTACATGTCGACGCAAAGAAGTGAAATACTTTATTTCGGTATCAGTAAGCTGTCAAGACATGCCTGCCGTCATCATTCCATCCAATAGATTAACTTCGATAATATATGGATTTTCTAACAGTATAATCCTTGGCATAAGTTGATATCCCAATACGGAAGTTAGGATCATATAATTTTTTGGTCAATTTTTGAATTTTAAGAAAAAGTTCAAGCAAGATGTTAATAAAAAAATGCTTTAATTGGCAAAAATGGGTATTACCAAGCTACTGTAGTGCCAATAAAAGTGCTCTTTACCAGCAGCAACATTGTACAATGATAATAAGACATTAGACTACGTTTTGGTCAAGTACTTTTTAGTGTCAATTCTAATGTTCTGTAGCACCAGAGTTTACGAGATAAATCTTCCAAAAATAGTACAAAATTACTGCTAAATCCTAAATATTCAGCAGCCAATAAGATATAAAAAAGGTCACAACAATTTCCATGTTGACAGTTCCTAAAAAAACTCAAAATCAATATAGAAATCCCCATTAACATAGATTGCATTAAGGCTAGAATAATATATTGAGTCAACTTTTAATGAATTTTGTCCATATGGTATAGAGTGGCAATGGAAAATTAATCAACTTTATGCAGCTACTATTATTTATAAATATTGTTTATTATAACTTTAATTGAAAGTCATTGCAAATGCCTTACCTGTGGCAAGATATTCACATTGAAGTGTATCCCAAGCTATGCTTAGTACTTCATCATCTGATATTCGGTGTCTTTTAGATAGTATACGTCGCAATAATTCGGGCAATCTTTTAGATGCAAACCCACTAGCATATGCTCCCCTAACACACTTAACATTATTATTCTCGCATATGTATATTTGATATAATGCTAGCAAGTTCAAAATGATAATCATTATTTAAGCAAAGATTAATTAATTTAAGCATGTGAACGGGTTTAAAGTCTAAAAATATTGAACTCTATTAGAATTCAACATTTTTTAGTGATAAAGCAAAGGCGAACATATCTAATACTCACTAATTCTTTCGCTATTTTCAATAGCAAAACATTTAAAATTTGAGAGCTTTAAAATCTGAAATATTTGTTGATAACTGATTTTTCAGGTGAATACTGAGCATTATATGACTTGAGGAATATTTACAATCCAACTTGAATCGAATCGTGAATAGGTGAAACTACGTAAGTCACATTGATTCAAAACCTACAATACTAGCAAATTATACCTGTCATTATGGCACATAACAATCTACTTAGTGCTGAAAACAAACACACTGATTTAAATGGATATTGGTATGACGAATGTAGTGTATCAACAAGTAATAACAGAAGAATTACAGTAGGTGCCTTTTTACCATGTAGTACCTGCATCTGTAACTGGGGATAGTATATGCAAACAATTCCAATGCTCCTTTTTGATCAAATTTTGTCTTCGTTTAATTACGGCAATAACTTCTCTCTAACATTAAAACTACTGCTGTCTATCAAAGTAAATGTATTTTAACCAATTTGGCAAATTCTGCTAGCAAATAATGATATTTACATTCCATTTTACTAATAATTTCTTACAAAATATAATGTTTGAAATTACCAGAACGAAGCATAAAAAAGACATGCCAAAATTTTAAAAAAATTCTTGTTGGTTCAAAGAGCCACAATCCCAACATGCAAATATTCAGAATAAATGAAACCATGACATATGACAGAAAAATGATTGTCCATTCTTATCTAATATATTTTGTATAATCTGTTTGAAGAAAAATTAAAGCGGCCAAAGAAGGTTTAATAACATTCAGTATGATTCTCACCAAATCAGACTTAAAGCGACTAAATAAAGTTACATTCAACTAGACTTAGATTTAAATGAATAAAAACATTAAAATTCATGAAACAAATTCACCATATATTGATTCACCGTTTAAACCATGGTAATTATATTAAGGTAATATTAAAAAATATAATGACTGAACTCATAATCGTTTAAATATATTGATCTTTCCATGCCACATTCATAATCATGAAAGGTCACTGCAAAATATAATTTCTCTAAAAGACAAGGGTAAGCTATATTTATGGCAATTTTATATCGAAATAAATGAATAACAAACCTGTGTCCATCAAATACAGCTCCCAGATATGCTTGGACAGAATAAGAATCTTCATCTAGAAAAGGCGTAACTGTCAGCGAGCTCATACAATAAGAGTCTTCCATATACGTTCTTTGACCTTTTAAACTGCTTACGCCCATGTCCAGTACTCGCATTAGTGCAGAACCACTGTTAGAAAAAAACTAATGAACATATAAGAACTACGGTAATACATAAACTAGAATTGTATAATTTAAGTAGTGATTCAATGGATAAAATATTAATTTGTTGCTATCTATATAGAACAACATCATTTGAGCAACGATTTGGTCAGCTATATATTTTTCTCAATTTGAAATGAGAATGGCAAGCAACGCTTTCATATACACTAGTGCAGCATTTATCTTCACGTTCTGAAACCTTAAATAATCCAATTTAAGAAAACTTTACTTCTAAAAACATCCGTTAAAGAAATGTCTGATCTGACCTTAACCTAACCGTACCCATTTTTGTTACCAAGGTTGCCAAAAACTTCATATTAAAAATTAGATCAATCCAATACCTGGAAGGTAGATTAGGGGTAGGCCGAGAATAAGAACTTCCCCTATCAAACACCAAGGGCACTTTTTTGTCTGGAAATGTTTTTATAAGTATCATCACATCGTCGAATGAACGCAATGAGCAATCACGATCACCGACCATATGAAGTGTGTCACCTGAAGAATTTATAAGTTGCTGAAAACTTATTGTTTAATGCTTTAAGTGGATTAAACATGCAAAAATGATGATAGCAGCATGCAGCATGAAAAAATTTGATGCATAAAATCAATGAATTTCTGAGGATCAAAGGTGAACAATTTTCCATATTTTTCAATGAAAACTGCATGATAATACATATGAAACTTGTTGACCAATTTTCCTCTAGATAGAAAAAATAGCTACTTACGTGATTGTAAAATCACTTTTCTAGCCTTCAAATGCAGCATTTTCAGAGTTTCTCGAAATTGAATATTGCAACTATGATACTAAATAAGATGGACAAATGCCAGCATTTTCAAAGAAAAGTAGATGCTAGGTTTAATATCAGTGTAGCAATTATTGAATAAGGTATAATAGCATTACAAGCATGTATAAATGAAAGATAGATTAGCATCTCAACTCGAGCCAGCTATCAAATGCATCTTTTGTATCAGAAGATAGAGTTGAGTAAGACTTAATTTATAAAACCACATTATTTTGCTTTTCATTTATGCAAGACATGCAGTTGCCAAATTGTAAAACAGAGCATTAACAATATCGGATCAAAATTATCCTTACTATGGCTAAAATATGCAGAAAAACACAACAGCTCTTGTTAAAGTCCAGAAGTACCAATGAATATTATTCTCAGATATATTTTTAACAAGTTGACTTACATAGACATAGCATTACTAAATTGTACTCAAAAAAATTTATGACTAGCTTGCTTTCTACTCCAAGTCAAAAAGAACGAAAATTGTGTAATGAACTACAGGGATTGCAATATACATTATAAAATTGAACATAAGCTATGAAAATTGTTGATGGGTAACGGAAAATGCAAAAACTTGTAAAAAGTAAGGTGTGGCTTCTAGAAGCAACCATGACAATCCCAGCTGCAGGGAAACATCTAGTTTACGAATCAACTCAATCGAGAATGAAACAATGTAAATTGTTTATATGTATACATCGGTCTAAACTCAAATCTAACCGACATGAGTTAATATGGGAAACGTAACTCTTCATATCGTACACATCCACCAAATCATAAAAAATATGTATGCCACCAATGAAAATATCAATATTCTTCTAGTTAAATCTTATGAGCACATATTGTTAAAATAGTTTTTTTTTATATTGTCAAATGAAAAATATAAACTTTATTATGAACTACATACCTACATGTATTAACTTTGATTTTTCTGCATTGCCACCTTTAACCATAGATATAACTTGCAATGCATTAGTGTGCAGTCCTTGTTCTAATTCCAAACCCATTGGTCTAGAGAGCGACACTCTAACAGAAATAGAGTGTTCTTCAACTGAGCACACATCTACATCTTCCTACAAAAACAGTATATGTGATTCAGCTTTTAAATATTATATGATGAAATGAGTTAGAACAAAAAAGGACATTTCTGCTTGAAGGTCAATATTGAAATGAAATATATTTAAAAAATAATCATAGCTGCACATATCCAAAAATGAATTATTTCATATTTTCTAAGCTAAATTTTTTTGGCATTTTAGCAGTGCAAATAGAAAGCTATATAAAGGAACATCTGCATCTATATTTGCTTCAATATTTTAGCATGTATGCTCATAATTAGTATACCTCTATAACTGTTTCAAAGAATGATTTACTGTATTTACTTCGTTTTGACACTATAGACCCAGCTCCCACAAGATAAGGATCAGAAAGCAAATTTTCAAGTGTGATTCTCTCTTTTGGTTTGATATGTAGCATCTGACTTAGTAACCGCCAACCGCGACCTCCATCATTAGTGAAAAATTCCAAGCCTTTTAGCATTCCTACACTCATTGCATCCGATGACAAACTTCGATGTAACCATAAATCCATATTGTAATTGACTGATACCTACATAACGATAATAAATACATGCCAATATCATTAATGGACTTTGTTAATACCTGCAGATAGATTAATGAAACTAAAAGTTATTATCATATGAAGAAAACTGTCACAAATTATGCAAGAGAAGATTGTCAAATAAATGCATATACCTTAAATCAGCGGCATAGGCAGATGAGGAGATTAGAGGAAAATTATAGTCAAAGCAGTAGAAATAGAATTCCGTGCACATGATTTTTTTCTAAACATTGCCATATTTACAAACCAGTAATGATTATGATTTGCTGGTACCGAATATATTGATATGCATCAGCAATTTTTGGGACGAAAATATATTCACGCTAAATTTCTAATATTGATTTAATCTCAGAAAAATGAAGCAAGCTCGAAATAACCTGCCAATTGAAATATGTGCATAACGTAAGTAGTGCATAATAATGGCTAACACCACATAAGGAATGGAAAATTTATATGAACGTACCATTTCTTCGTGAAACTGATTCCATGTAGATTTTCTGTGTAAATGTGGAAATATACATCTTAACCAAACCATTCCAATTGAGAAAACGTCAAATGACCAGGGATAATCCTCATCGATGAATTTTTCTGGTGCACAATAGTGAGGACTACATGGGGATTTTAAATAATCATAACCCGGTCTAAAAAATGCCTTCATGTCAGCAGCACTTCCAAAATCGATCAGTCGTAATGTTTTATTCTCTCGGTCAAAAAGAATATTCGCTGGCTACACACAAAAAAGAAATAAATTAAATTTTCCAAATGCAAGTAAGAACATGCTTGAACTCACGATTATGTTGTTATGGCTTTTTAACAAAATTAACCTTTGTCCATACATCAAATTTATCCTACATAACAGCTTTCAAGAAAATGAAATAGTCGGAATTAATGTGAGGTATTCTTCTGTGGCATTACTTGACTACGTATGGTGCACTTTACTTGCTGTATAATATGACAATAAAAAATGCTCAAATAGCTTAGAGATCGAAAAATAAGTGCTCAGTAATATGCATATATATATATATATATATATATATATATATAAATTCAATGAGAAGCGTTGACAGTTCATAAAAGTAAAAAAAGAAAACTTCAATACATTCAATTTTTCAATGCTCTTGAGAAATAGGAAAATGCAACAAAAAAGTTGAATATTTTAATGTCATATGAGTAAATTTTTTAATTTCTAACCGAGGAAGTGAGCTTGAAATAATTTCGAAACCAAAATGAAAATAATTTACTTTTACATCGCGATGACATATTCCTGATTGATGACAACACTGGACCATCTTCACCATAGTCTTGAGAAGCTCATGTAGCATTGTTGTTCTATCCGTCCCAATTCCTATCGAAATAAGTTCATCCTCTAATTTACCGCTTTCTAGGATCATTTTCAGAGTGGTGCCGTCGCCAGTTCGTTTCCAGACAAGATACATGCCACCATTAGCATCAGTAGTATGCCCTAAGTAAGGAGCAAAATAATTCAATTTCCATCGAGATTCTCGTTGGAAGTCTCGCATAAGCTTCTTGTTACAATGCTCTTCAACTTCGAGGTATGCCTTAGTTGTATGATTATCATGCTCAGAAAATGTTTTAACGACGACGTCTTGCTTTCCTAAGATTCCCGAATATACATTACCATAGCTGCCAAATCCTATTCTCTGACGAGAATCAATTTCGAGATTATCATAACCTATCCGAAGTAGCTCAGAAAATCGAGAAGTTGTAGAGGAATGTAAGGACGTATGGCGATGTATTTGGAGCGCAATTTTATTCGTTCTAAAGCAGTGAATAGTTAACACAGAGAAAAATACTGCAAGAATAACCAAATATCTTTTGAAAAGTAGCATATTCTCTGAGAGGATTTTAAATAGAACTTGGAATAAAAAATATGCTCATGCAAAAAAATGTACCTGCGCACGCGTAAAAAACTATAACTGAAAAACCTTTCAGGTAATGTCGATATAATATCAATATCGGTAAAATTGTCACGATCTGTTTATTACCCATACCAAAAACTTGTCGTCCTCTGCATAAATTCCGCAGAATGTTCTGCAGAACAACTAGTGGGGCTTCCTCTATGTTGAAACGAATAATCCACGGTTCAACTACTATGAACAACTTCACCTGCTCTGCTGTCAGCTACAGACAGCAAGTGTAACCCCATGAAACTTATACTACTTCCACTTCAGCCATGTCGACCTCGTGAATCGCATTCCCTCTTCTGAACACTTGAGGCCTCTACTGTCCCCTGGCATGGCAGTTGAATAGATGTAGAATGTTGATTGCCACTGACACATTGCGGTTCCAGATACTGCGTGAACATGAGTTGTTTTGACAAACTCGCAGCAACTAGGACTGCTCCCAGTTTCAGGATCAAGAAAACCCTGCATCTCGGTACGGCAGCAGCAGGAGAGTTTAGATGTGCGGAACTCGTCATGGTTCACAGTATTCGTCCTTGAGCTGACCTTCTTCTGTAAGTTGAAATTTGGCACAGCAGGGTGTTAGGAATTAACCAGTTAACAGTTAATTCTATTTCTATCTTAGCTGCATCATTGTTTCTATTGAAGACTCTCAATTTTAAAATTCTCACTGCTGACATCAAGTTTTCACTTTAGCCAATGGAATAGTGCTACAGCGCAATTGCTACTGTGTCGTGACGTACAACAAAATAGGCAAAAAATGAAAGTGAATAACAGCTCAAATATATATATATTATATCTCGACCTGTTGTGAGAAGCAATTACACTTCTCCAGCACAACTTTAGCAATTCAAAAACTATTGTGTGACTATACAGTTTTGAGAATGTGACTAGCATAAAATAAAGAATGTTCTCAAAAGGAATATCTGCAGCAACAAGTAAAAAAGGAATGAACTCGTGATACAAATTAATTCCTGACACACTGGTCCATCACATTATTGAATATTTGTCTGTCTTGCATAGCTAGAGTTTACTTCTAGCTATGCAGTAATATGTACTGTATGACCTCTTCCTAGTGCCTGTTGCATTATACAGGGCTGCTTATCTGGTAGAAGGAAAGTGAGTGTCTCCCCACACAATGAGCATATTCTTGCATCTCCCTTGAGGTCAGCCACCAGCTTCTCATAGGCTTTTTGGCAGCTGACATGAGTTTTCCAGCTCAAAAGATCCAAGTGTTAAGTGTCGTAGAAGACCATGGCCATTGTGAGGTTGGTAAGTATGTGGCAAGTGTGTGATTTGAAGGACTCCAGATGATTGTTAAAATCAGTGCAAGAAAGATATAATTACATGCAATGAAAATATACTATACATCATAAAATGGTATGCAATCAGCTACAGTGGCGAGTCATCTTCAA